>JAJJWW010012857.1:0-43317 GCA_023531295.1 Papaver armeniacum | reverse complement strand
ATAAAGCTCTATAGCCTGGGATCATTCCATTGATGCACAAGTCCACGAGTTGTTGCTCGTGACATTCGGATCATGGCAATCCAAGGCCTGAACCACGAACCTTTTCACATAATCGTTAGGATGTTCGTTGCTCCTTTGAAACATCCTTCCGAGGTCGAGAGGGTGATTTGTTCGAAACGAAGAAGTATTTCTGTATAAAGCATTAACCATTTCTCCCCAACTTTTGATACTTCTGGTGCGATGTTGTTGTACCGGTATATGCTCTACCCTTCGGGGACTTTGAAAATTCCTTCGGACGGACAAGTATGGTGGTGCTCATGTTTACCTAGTGCTTCTAGAAACCGAGAAACATGTTCTCGGCGTTACTGTTCCATCATAAAGTGTGAAGATTGGAGAGGTGTAACCTTTTGGCGGAGAGGAATTCTTTGCGTAGTAGCAGAGGTATGGAGGTTGGTGACGATGCTCAGAAGGCGTTTTATCTTTTCCACGATCCTCCAAAAGTCGTTCCAAGTCTTCACGAGTGATGAAACTGGATGGCTCTTTCGCGGGTGGATTATCTGCAGCCTTAGGAACTTCCTCATCATCTACTACATGGATCGGAGTGACTTCGGGATCAGCATCTGAAGACTTTTCTTTAGATTTTCCTTTCTCTTGAGTTTTCTCGACATCTTGTGCAGAGAGTCTTGAGATAGTTGAATAGTTCTTTTTGAGTGGCAGACCATATCGATCGATTTTTTTGGCAAGAGTTTCTTGCACTTTCATGAGATCACCTATGGTAGGTGGATTTTCCCTGACTTCTTCAGGAGATCGACCGAAGAGTGGATTATTGATGGCTCCAGTGCCAGTACCAGCGTTCGGAGGAGTGGTAGTGGCAGGTTGCACCGGAGGAGTGGTGTTAGCAGTACCACTAGAGCTTGCAATATTAGAACCGGGTGTTAAATCCGGGTTGGTAACTGAACCGGACCTAAGACCGACCATCTTTGTGATAAGTGAATTTGCAACCGAGAGAATGATCTCCCACTGTGGTCGCCAATTTGTAGATGGGAAAACGATTCGCTGGTTTTACGAAATTGAGGAGATGATCGCGTGGAGGAGACTCCTTGAACCGAGCGAAATGCTTAACCTCACACGGATGCACTTGCAAAGAAAGGAGTGCTTTGAATTCGAGAGATCAATCGTAGTACTCCGGCCTAAACCAAGATAATAGCCGTTCCAGAATAAATTCGGTCACGGGGAGAGGATGGGTCAGTCTTTAGGAGGGAAGCTGAGAAATGTGTGAAATCAATGATGATCGAAGATTGTAGGTGTGTTGTGTATTCTGAAAATAAGATAAATTCTGAATGATTGAATTTGCTCTGTTAAGAGTTGTATTGTTAATCTCGTGTTGTCTATTTGACCTGAGATTCTCCTTGTTTCAATGATGACTCAAAGACTTATTTATATTCTTTGGAATTGAAAACACCATGATCTCATGAAGTGTGACAGTTGATGGAATCAAAGAATGGGGAAGTGGAAATCGTGTTAAAACCCGGTTGCTCAACGTGCGGAGACTTGGTTGATTTTCCATCCACTACTTTGTTAACTCCTTCAACTGATTGCAAGACTTGCTCACATTCTCATCGTGTGTATGAACACACGTGCCGTAGACCGCCAGACCAAAACCCTAGTTAATATCCCCTCATGTAACACGATTGATGTCTCGTGTGATTGTGGAGTCTGCAAGGCAAACGTGTATTTAGTTAGTCGATTCTTGACTTCATGACTTCATGGGACGATGAGTCCTTGTTTTGTTGAGTCGATCGTGATTTGGAAATGTTCTGAGACTCATGAATTGAACATGTCTGTTGAGACAGAGATATAATGCGTGAATAGAGTCACAATTTCTAACCCTACTCATTGGTTGGACCTATCTTGGCTTGTTTCAACCCGGCTTGGCTTGGCCCGTTGTCTAAACAATCCGGGTTAGGGTTGTCATATCTAGCCCTAGTAAAAACAAAAGCCGGGCTAGGGTCAACCCACGGGTTACCCGCCAACCCACAATTTCGTGACTTACTAATTTAGGAATTTTGAGTTTCTAATTTAGTAATTTTAGGATGATTTTAGGGTTTTGTGTTAGAAATCAAAGTTCATATATTCCTTAAATGATTTAATACAATCCAAATTTCATTTGATTTAGGGTTACGGAGTAGTGGGTGCTTTCTTAGCGTTTTGTAAAGCATTGACCAACAGAAATATACAATTATATATAAAATAACAAGCAAAAGTAATCAAAAACCACGAAATGGAAGAGTGGTTATAGTTTTCAGATATGAACCAAGGTGGGATGAGTTCCAATCCCTCTGCCCACTGAGTTTTTTATACGTTTAAGTGATTTTACATTTCATCCATCCCATTTGACAAGCCAACCCGCAACCCGTCAGAGCCAACCCGTCTAGGGCTAGGGTTGGGTTTTTGGGCTTGTACATGAACAATACTATGCTAGGGCTGACCCCTAACCCGTCCATTATTTGTCAAGCTAGGGTCGAGTTGACCCTAGCTTGCCCCGTTGACAGCTCTATGCGTGAATAAGCTAACACGAGCAAATATTGCTCATTCGATGAATTGTTGAATATTGATAGTTGAATCAGTATTACTTGGTTTGAGAAAATATTGCTCATTTGAGCAAATGTTGCTCATTCGATGAATTATTGGTAGCATGACCAAATGAGATACTGGAAATTGAACCGAGTATGATAAATAAAATGTTGATCATGGGATCAACGTAAAAATTATTAGCGTTTGCATCTGGAATTATGAACCTTGGACTCAAAACCCTAATTTGATCAATTGATGATTAACTGATGGTTTATTGAAAATTAACCACGGAGCGAAGGAGGGACCTACTACATGGGATTATGGATCAACCATGTAGCGCCCGGATGCTCTCGTGAGCAAATATCAAGGTCTCCGAAGACCGGTTGATTTGATGAAAGGATGATTAAATCTTTGGTTTAATCATTTATTAAAATAATGCTCAAATCCGAACCTTAGGTAATAAAACCTAATTAATTATGAAGATGTGAGGACCGACCAAGGGGTCATGAAACCGCCCTGGTAGTCACGGGATCGAATATTGACCGCCTTATGAAGTTCCAAGTTGTTTGGAAGAGTTTTGGACCTAATACGTGCAATTGCGCAAATTAGGTCAAAATTGTCAAAATACATGGGACCGGCCTCTTGCAAGCCAAAGAGCCAACCACAGTCGGTCAAGGTAACATGCTCACGTCACCAAAGTGTTCGTATCTCGATTATGAGAATTTTGATATTTTAAAAGGCGTTTGAGCAACATTTTGAGAAAATATGGAAAAATCGGGGATTTTATTTGAGACCGTGAAAACTTCATGAGATGAAGGAAAAAGAAAAATAATAAAATCATAAAGGAATCATAAAGTGTGGGCATTATGGCCAAGGCATGGCCAGAACTGCCAAGGGGTCGGTCCCATGGTATTTTTCCTAATTTTATTATGTTTTTCATGATTTTAGGGAAATATCATAAAACCAAGGAGTTTTGTTGAAATTAAGGAGTTTCCATGAGATGAGGAAAACATAAAAAATAATAATAATAAAATAAAGGATGTGTGGGACCGGCTTGGGCATGATTGGCCGGCTAGGTCTCGGTCCCGTGAGTTTTCCCTAATTTTATGTATTATTTTATGATTTGAAGGAATTTTCATAATTTGAAGAAAACATCATGAATTCAAGGAATTTCATGGGATTAAGGAAACATGAAAAATATAATAATAATAAAATAAGACGTGTGGGGCCAGCTAGGGCATGGCCAGTGACGGCTATGGTCCGGTCCCACGGGTTTCCTTAATTTTATATTATTTTTCATGGGATCAAGGAAATATCATGAGATTAAGGAGTTTTCATGAGATTAGGGAAATGATAATAAAATAATGAGGAACCATGAGGTTTGGGGCCTACGGGATCAAGGCATGCATGGCGTTGGCCAATAATCACGGCCCCACAATATTTTCCCTAATTTTATATTATTTCCTCAGTGTGAAGGAAACACCATGAAACTGAGGAGTTTCCTTAAAACGAAGGATATTTGTTCAAATGAAAGGATTTTCATGAGATCAAGGAAAATAATAAAATATGATAAAATATAGAATTTGGGCGTGGGACCGGGTCACGGCATGATCAAGCCGGCCGTGAGCTAGTCCCCTAGCGCCTTGACTATTATTTTATTATTTTCTTTCCTATTTGCATAGGTTCATCGTCTCGTCGTATTTTGAAATACTTGTTCGTGCGGTGATTGTTAGTGCATCATCTTTGAGTACACTTACACCATTTTGGTCGGGGCTTACTCAAAGGTAGCTCAGATGCCCGTGTGTTGAATATTTATTACTAACCCATGGAATTCTGCTGAGAAGAACCATAAATTGAAGTAACGAAATATTATGAAAATATTGAATATTTTCCAGGGATTCAGTTAATGAATCTATTGATTTCGAGAATAATTAATTAATGGCTCTATACTAGCACGATCATCTAGGAGCATTAATTATTCAGAAATTGAGTGATATGAGCTTGTTGAAGCGTCATATTTTCTTTCATATAGTCAGGGAAAACATTGTTATATCCTAAAGACGTTATTGTTCTACACTAGCAGGCTAGCTGTCTAGGAGCCGTCTAATCTTTTGATTATATATAAAAGTAATTACTGAAATTGCTCAGTATTCGTGAGATATGCCGCTGCCTCAGTTGAGAGACTACATATATATATACTCTGGGAGACAGTATTCTCAGTCAGAGATCTTATAGCATGATCTTTCATGTTTCTGATAAGAGACATGAGCCTCAATATTTATATGATTGATGAATCAGGAATACGTATAAGTATGGGTTTACGATTTTAGCCTTTGTCGAAAATCCACCATCTACAATCTCCGATAGGCAAGATAGAAAAGTAATCACAAACATCTTCATCTTATCGTTTGTGATTCCACAATATATTTTCTCGCTGCGTCGATTAGGATTATTATGAGGTGATTGATAATACTAGGATGTTCTTCGAGAATATAAGTCTGGGTTATCAATTGGTTCATGTTCACCTTGATTTATCAAAAGACGGAACAAAACTTGTAGGTATTTCTGTGTTAGACAGATTTATCTATTCTGTAGACTTTTTGTGTGATACTGATTTGTTTATTAAAGTCTTCGACTTTGGGTCGTAGCAACTCTTAGTTGTGGATGAGATCATCTAAGGGAATCAAGTGCGTAGTATCATGCTGGGATTAGAGACGTAAGGAGTGCAACTGTACCTTGAATCAGTGTGAGATTGATTGGGGTTCAACTACAGTCCAGGCCGAAGTTAGTTTGTAGTAGGCTAGTGTCTGTAGCGGCTTAATACAGTATGATGTTCAATCTGGACTAGGTCCCGGTGTAGGATCAGAATATCGCAACTCCAATATTTCGCGAGATTAATAAACGACTGCGTCGCGAAGGAGTCGCATGGAGGTAAATAAATGACGTAATAGATGACGACAGTCAGAACATGAGGAAAGTGTGAAGACTTGGCGAGATTTAGGAGTGTCGCGAGGACAAGCGATTACACATTCGCGAGGATTCGCGAGTCGATTCCGAAAATAAAGGACAAACTTTAGTCATCCACTATGTAATACCCTATATAAAGGGTCGAGTAAGTCTTGTTGTAGAGGGATCTTTTTTGAATTGTTAAGCAAGTCATTAAGAGAGAGAAAACGGAGAGTAATTGTAATTGCTTTGGTTTTGTTCTAATTGCATTTGTAAACAGTTCAAGAAGATAATCAATAAAGTTCAAAGTTAATCATCTTTCAAAGAGTTAATTACGTTGAATCTAATGAGGGGTGTAGTGTAGGATTTCCTGCAACTACATATGCGCTAGAAACATGGAGAATTTGGAATAACAAAAGAGAAATTTGATATAATTTGTAACAGTTTACCAAAAGAAAGAAATGGCTAGAAGGAGAAATGTACCAGAAGGACCAACAATCGTGAGAAGAAGTGGGATACTTGCCGGTGAAAGGAGAAATGAAAGGGGAGAATCATCAAGGATGAACATAAGAAATGATGAAGAAAATCAAATTCAATCGCCAATTCAACCGATTGCAAACACAACTACAGATTATGATAGAGTAAGTGTACACACATGGAGATCAGATTCTATGGAGGAAAGAGAGGAAGAGCAACAACAGATAAACAATGGACGAGGAGAAAGAAATCGAGAAGAGATGGGAGAAACAATTCGTGGAAATGAAGAAATTGCAGCATTAGAAACATTGAGACAAACAATGTATGAAGAAAGGCGGTTAGAAGCAGAGGAACGTGCAAATTTAACAAGGCAAAATCATGAGTTGAGAATGGAAAATCTGAGGCTGCAAAATAGAAGATCAAGAAGTAGTAACAGGTCAAGATCAGGATCGGTCAGAGAAGATAGGAGGAGAACATTACCTGTAGAAACTATTAATGAAGAAAATTTGGAAAGAGAACCAAATTTTGGTGAAGGATATCGCGAGAGAAGAGAAATAGAAGGAGATCGTCATGTTCCACGACCTGAGACTGTACAAAATGGCCAAAATAATGGAAATCAAGGAGATAGGCAACCTCAAGAGCAGAATAATCCAACTGACGAAGAAAATCGAATAGAAGGAAGAAGAATATTACATGGGAGAGAGGCACGAAGGAAACAAAAGGAGATCGAAGATGACATTGAAAAACACTATGTTGAGCAAGCACGTTTAGCTTGCGAAAGGGAAAGATTGAGGGCAGAAATAGAAGAACGTGAATTTGAAGAGGCAATTCGGCAGAATAATCATGACAACCGAGAAAGAAGGCGCGAGCAAAATCGCAACAATGGAAATATCAATGAAGAATATGAAATAGTGCAAAGGAGAGTCGATAGACAACCGAGAAGAGAAATTGATAGATATAATGGTGTACAAATTCGCGAAAGAGATGAGGGAGAAAGCCGCAGAGAAAGGAGAGAAGAAAGTGATGAGCCAGAACTATAAGTAGGCATGAGCGCAGAAGAAGAGAGGCGGAATTAAAAAGACCAATAGATTCAAATTCTGAGGCGAATGAACAAATCTTGAGAGAATTGGCAGAGATGAGAGGAATATTGAACAGCAGAAGAGAAGGAGGAAGAAGACAAGTTAGATGAAGCCATCGCGAGAAGGCTTTTTAAAAATCCCTTTACATTAGAGGTGCGGTTAGGAGGAATACCCCCAAAATGTAACTTACCAGATTAACCAGAAGATTTTTGATGGGACAACTTGTGCAATACAACACATCAAGGCATATGTAAGATGTATGTTACAATGGGAGAATCACGATGCCCTATTGTGTAAATACTTTGCATCAAGTTTGACGGGAGAAGCGTTGAAATGGTTTGAGGGTTTACCAAGAAACACTATCACGTCATTTAACCATTTGCAAGCTATATTTTTAGGGGCGTATATAAGTAACAACTCCTCGCGACCAGGTATTGAAGATGTATTCGGGTTGAAACAAAGAGTTGGAGAAAGTTTGAGACATCTAACTGTCAGATGGAAGACAATGTGCAGTGAGATGGCCGGAAGAGTAGATGAAAGATACCTCATACTGTCATTCATAAATGCTATGTTCGCAACCAATCTATTGTATGTTCGGGTTTTTAGAGTCAAGAATACGATTACAATGACTGAATTACGAGAACTCCGGGAGGAATATATTGCTTTAGAAGAAAGACGAACGAGATGGAATCTTACCCGGTGGCGAACACAAATTCTAGTGTCGCGAATGGAAGTTTATTACCTCAACTTATACACACGAGTGGCGAGCACATCGCGAGGTCAACAAGAAAGAAAGGCAGTTGATATAGAACCAAAGTTAGTAGCCATGGGAAGTCGAGATCAGGAGGAATTTGAGAAAGAAAGGAACTACTACAATCGTGGTGGGAATAATAAGATCCAAAGGCTTGATCATCCGCAGGAAACTTACGGAGGTCGAAGGCAGAATTATAACTATCATGGAGGGCAGCGAAGTCACAGAGTATTGTGGGAGGAAATTAAAATGCCGCCATTGAATGCCCGTGTGGAAAAAATATGGGAAGCAATACTCTTGATGGAAAACATACCTGCACCATGGAACATGGGAAGTGAACCACCACCGGAGATAGAAGTCACGAGTTACTGTTCTTACCACCGCTTTCATGGGCACCTAACAAATGACTCGCAGAAATATCAAGAGAATTATCCTAAGAATGATTGATCAAGGAAAGTTGAATCACTTTTTAAAATAAGAAGAGAAAGTTCAACATTTACCACCACCACCAAAGCAAAAGGAAAAGAAACATTTGTTATAGAAGTTGGGGCAAAGGCTAAAAATTTGTTTTGCAATTCCATTGTACATTCATACCGTACAATCGAAGATTTTCATGACAAAGTGTGCTTAGTAGAGTTTTTGCGAGGATGCGATGATAAAGAAGTGATGAATGTTGCGAAGACATCGCAGATTAAAAGAGTGGCAAGCGCATATTATTTCTTTCTCGGTGAAGAAGTACCCAAAGGAAGAGAAATACATGATAGCCCCATTGGTTGTAAAGTGGAAATTAATCCAAAACCTATTGATGGCGAAGATGATGAAGCGGAAAATTGTTGGGCAATCAATAGAATATTGATTGATACTTGGCGATTCGATCAACATTCTTTTCTACCATACTTATAAAACTATGGGAGGAAAAGATGAAGATTTGATCCCTTCAACATACAAAATATATGGTTTCAATGGTACCGCAAACAAGCCCAAAGGAGAAGTGCACATGAGGATACCCTTGCAGGGGTTGTCAACTGATATTTTGTTCTGTGTGGTTGATGTGGAATCTCCCTACAATGCCTTGATTGGAAGACCATGGTTGCATGAAATTCTGGGGATAGCATCGACATACCATCAGTGTATAAAGTTTCCACATCCTAGCGGTGTCGGAATTATAAAAGGAGATTGGAAGGAAGGGCAAAAATGTTATGAGGTCGATGTAGAGAGAGCTGCGAAGAGAGAACGGCAAAAAGGAAAGGTTGGAGGAAGAATGTAAAGGATGAGCAAAGAAAAGAAAGGCTAATGGTGGATACCATAGAAACAAAGGAAGAAGAGATGTTGCGAAGTGGATGCACG
The DNA here is from genome assembly GCA_023531295.1 of Papaver armeniacum. Taxonomy (NCBI): domain Eukaryota; kingdom Viridiplantae; phylum Streptophyta; class Magnoliopsida; order Ranunculales; family Papaveraceae; genus Papaver; species Papaver armeniacum. Next base: position 34,143 of record JAJJWW010012857.1, on the reverse strand, counting down.
AAAACAATTGAATATCATGATGACAAGGAGACATTGAAAAGTTTGACTGACGCGGAGGCAGAAGGAAGTAGGAGTAAAAGGTGTAAAAAGTGAATAGTTGCGAGAAAAGATACCAATTTAGTGATGAAAACATGATAAGGATAAGAAGCAGAGATGATGGTTGCAGAAAAGTTGTGCGAAACTATCGCCGTGAAGAATGTATAAAAATCTATTGAATAATTGAAATGAGATTGTGCGATAGCTTCGCAGACAAATTAACAAAAATCAAAAATGAATGATTGAATAAATTGATAAAATGAATGAGTGAGTGAATGGGACGAACCTTTATGGCGTACACCCTAGTTCGCGAATGATATTTCGTAAGAGGCAAATGTAAGACCTAAAGTACGTCATATAAGGGGGTATCTCTTGACATGGCTCAGGGAAAGGGTTACACCGCTCCTGGAACCTGAGTCATGTAGATTTGGGGCCCATGAAAGCCTATCCGGGGGAGATACCTTGGATTTCCAACTATATATATAAGGTTATACCCTGGTTGGACGCCCGAGGGTCTCTTCCAAGGAGTCGGCCGTATGACCAAGGCGCCGAGGTACACGGTTGAGTCAAGAGTGCGGGGAGCATGGAACTTCCTTACCACTCTTGACAAGTCTTGGCACATGCTGCACTCGGCCCGAAGAAAACTCCACTTAGGGTGCAGTCTCGTAACCATAAGTCCTATAGGTATAAGAGATAAGAGGCTGCGAAAACAACTGCTTGCTGTTAAGACCGGATGGGAGGATCTAGTCTTGTATGGCCGATGTACGCCACCTTGAAGGGGCAACTGGTAGGCCTGGAAAGATGTTTATATTGATGCCTACATGTTATACCGCAAGTGCACGGCGTCTATCGGAGACGTGGCAAATACGGGTCGATCCACAGAGACTTGTGGTGCCGTAAAGGTGATCTAATGGCTTCCTAAACTGATTTCAAGTGAAGTAGCACAACTGAGGTTTTGTTGCCGATACGGCTGGATGAAACGAAGTGACTCTAAACTAAGGTATAAGACAGTGATAGAGGGGTTACTAGGGTCTTCAAATCCACCACTAACTCCTATTATGTGTTTAACTAAGTTGAGCTTCTTGTTCCTATGGCAGTTAAGGATAAGGTGTCAATTTTATCTCTTAACTAAGGAGTTTCTCCATGTAATGCTTCAAATAACAGCTGAGGGTACTAACCCAGAGCACTAGTTGTCTAATTAAGTACAACTAGTCAAAGGAATTAGCATTTGGGTCTAAGGTTTGAGCTGAGGTACTCTCAATGTAGTTGTAACCTAACTACAATGGATACAAGGCATCCATTGTGAGAGAAAACACTGGGTACTCTAATTGAAGACATAGTTATAGTTTAAGCATTCAAGACAGTTCAACAGAGTTTAAAACATAATATGGAATTAGGGTTTCACTGAAACCCTAGCACACTAAATTAAAACATCAAAAACACAATTAAACTACAAATTAAACCTAAATTGGTGCTCTGGCTAGTCCAGGCATAAACTTTTTAACATTCACAGACTCTCCTTATTTATACATGCAAATACCCAAAAACCCTAATTCACTTTTAAAATAAAAAATAAATGAAAACCTCTCACCCATACTCTCTGCATCAGTTGTTGGATCTATTCGATCGTCTCTGAGCTCCCTTGATTGATTGATGAGAAAACCCTAGTCTTGTTTATCTCTAACTTAGCTTCTAGGGTTATGAGAAGCTATTTTAGAGATAACCACGACTTAGGTGTGGCGGAATAGGGGTGGTTGTTGCTGATGGCTCTGTCAGAGGAAGGAGATGGTGGTGTTGAGGTGGAGGTAAGGTCGGGGAAGAAGAAGATGGGGTTTTCTCTGAAGAGGGTATGGAGAAGAAAGAGAAGATGAAGGGAGAAATGGGTTAGGTCGACAGGGTATAGGGATAGAGAACTAGGGTGTGAAGCGGGCACATCAAGTGCTGATGGAACGGGCTGAGCGAGCGTAGGATGTAGTTAAGGGAGATCTCAATGGCTCGGAATATGGGCGGCTTTGGTGTGGCGCGGGAGTAGCAAGATTTGATGAGGAAGGCGAAGCGACCGTTGGATCTTGGGAGGCAGAAATCTCACGGCTTAGAAATGATGGGCTTGGATCCGGGTCGGGTCTTGGATAGCTTGGGCCCATGTCTTGTTAGATGGGTTGCACCTTGTTGGGTTGCAACTGATGCGCGCGCGGGCTTTGGCTTTCTGCTCCATAGATGCTTGTCTCCAACTTTACTCGCTCTTTTGGCTCCTCAGATTCTCCGAACTTTATTTCTTACCTAAAAACACAAAATTAATTAATACAAATATTTATTCTTGAAAACAAAGAAAACACAGAATCTGAGATAATATCTGATTTATGAACACAAAGATGAGCTAAATGCCAATAAAAAGGTGTATAAATATGCAATATTTGGCACTCATCAAATACCCCCAAACCTGAATTTTACTTGTCCTCAAGTGAAACAGAAATAAAGAAATCCTAACTATACCCCCGTCGCAGTCTCTCGAATGCATTTAGCGTATGCACTAAGCCTTTAAACCCCTAGGTGTCCCTAGTGGACGAGTTGTAGTCTCGTGAGGGTTTACCAGAGTGTACCCACAAAACCTTCTCCAACTTCGAGTGTAAAAGAGTATCAAGCCTCCAAGAAGCTATGAGGACATAGAGTTTCTGCATGCTAGTAACATGAAGTTAGAACTACCAAAGAACGCATTCTCATCCTTAAGTCTTTGAGCGAGAAGTAACCATACCATATGAAAGAATTCGGATTCGATTGTGATCATAAGCCTCGACTTCGCCTCACTATTAGGGTTTTATGATAATTGCACTCAAAAAGACCGCTTTTTAGTCTCTCATGTGTGCGAGCGGGAATAAAGAGAGAAATCCCGCACACGTTTTAGGTAAGAAGGATAACCTTCCGAAATAATTTACGGAGACTCCACGAAGTGTGGACAAAAAGAATCTTTTCTGATGATCTCTAAGAAAGGAAATCAACCATTAGCAAGGGTGGGAGTACTCACTTACCTTTTCACCCGATCGGCAATTAATATCACTCTCTCATAAGAACCATAGAAACGTCTTCAATCTTCGGTCTTCGGTCTTCAATTGTTGATGACGAACTTCTAAACTTTACAAAAACTTGACATTTTTTTTTTTTTTTTTTTTTAACTTACAATAAAACAATAAAACACAATTTTTCACAAACTTCATTAATTCTCATCCTATTTTCTTTTCTTTTCTTTGTTGCTTGTAAACCTTGGACTATCTTAACTTTTCTTTCAATATTCTGATGATGCTCCGTTTGTTGACGATGATGTGTTTCTATGGGTCTTGCTGATTGAGAGAGAGAGAGAGTGATGCTAACTGTAAATCGATATTTAGAAGGAGTTTTCATCTTTAGACGTCACCCTCATGATTGACAAAAACTAGCACTCAAGAGATCAAAAGTAGTGCTGAAATTGGTGGGAAGTTGGGTAGCTCACCATTCCTACCCGGAATTGATGTACGGTGACACACACTCTAACCGCTTTTCTAGAAAGTTGCAAAAAATTGAAGGTTGGTGCCTCACTTGATGTAAAATGGGTAGTCTCCACTATGGGTGATCACAATTCTACTACCGAATATCTAAACAAAGACCTAATTTGCTCTCCCGTATGGTTAAATCCAACTTTAACGCTCTAATCAACTAAGAAACCCGATTGTGTTCTCCTAGTACTTCCAAATTCTGTTATTTCGGTCGACTCTCTATGTAAACATAGCTAGAAGCATGCTATTGACTCTAAAATCTCTAAAAGTTGGAGGTTTTTACAAAAAGAGTTTTTTTTTTTTTTTTTTTTTTTTTTTAATAAAAGACTAAAAAGACTAAAAACTCTATATGCAAATGCAAATGCACCCCAAACCTAAATCAAACATTGTCCTCAATGTGTCAACGAGATAGGAAAAATTTAAACAAATCACATACCATGAGAACTATGTTGAGTAGAGAAAAGGGAAGAGATTACCGGATGTCGGCGGGAGCACGGTTAGAGCTTCACTAGTCAAGGCTAGAATCCAACATTCTCAGCGGAGATCATATCGGATTAGCACAAAATATGTACAAGAAGACTCAACCGATTAAAGAAAGAAAAATTTAACAAGTCCTACTGGATTATATACAAAAATTCACCATATATCAACAGTCTAAAGAGTTGAGGATCAACCCAAAAGACGGTATGTACAAACATCAACAGCCTTACACAAATATAATATGAGAGTGCAAGTAAGACTGTGTATGTGAATGAGTTTCCCCCAAACCTAAACTTGTGAACGGGTGTGTTTGGGAGCACAAAATCTTGCAATTTTAACGGTACATCATGCAAAAGGTCTAACTCAAAATGAGTTTTACTAATAACAGGCAGATATACACATTCCAACTGTGGTTCCTTAAAAGTGTTATACTTTGATGCAAAATAGTCCAAGAGGACTTGGGAGGCACAAAGTTCTAGGCCTAAATTGGGAACTCTCAGAAAAGTTGGTTTAAGATTTTTGTGACAAACTACACCTAGGTTTGGTGGAGGAGTTTCAATTTGTGACTTAGGAGAGAGATTAGGTACATCTAAGTTATTTTCATGTATAAAATCATTTGCACCATCACACACTTTCCTAAAAGTCAGAAGAAGGTAAATCATGTTCACCTGCATAGAACAATTCATCAATCTCCAGGTCATACTCATCATCATTCTCATGTATAACATAACCAGGAGAGATATCATGTTGTAGCCTAGGCATGGAGTTAGGCACATGCATTGAATCATCCGTGTCAACAGACAATTCAGCTATTCCTAGGTCACAAATAGGTGGTATAGCATGCTCATTTTCACAGGACAATTCCACAGTTCCAAATCAGCATCACATGTATGAATATTAGAAGAAGCATCATTCATAGGGTTCACAGAAGAGATGCCTAACGTCTCTGAACCAAAAGATTCTACTACATTTTCGAAATACGCATGCTCTTCATATTCATCATCATCATCATAACAAAAATTCATCTCCCCATTCAAAATTGTAGTATTTTTAGTGTACTCATCTACCTCTAGATTAGGTTCATATTCAGTGTTAGTTGCATGAGTATGACTAGAAACACTATTTATTTTGTAACTCATTTTCAACATTATTTTGTAACTCAATCGAGTTCCTTTGAAGAATCACAGGTGAGTTGTTCTATTGAAGGAGAGTCTTCACTAGTGGGTATGCATTCCTCATATGGATATTCACCGTGTGGTTGTGCATGAGGTTCACTAGAGAAGGGAAATTCGACATGTTGCTATATGGATGGTCATGCATTGCATTCATTTCAAGCCTAGCATTTTGCTCCATGAGCGTTTCCATTCGATTGCAAACACGGAGTTTAACATTGTTCAACTTCCCATGATGATGGATGATGCATGTGTGCATGGTCATAGTCACTTCTAGACAATTCGTACATTTGATTATCATGGCTTTCCCTAGACTGCCTAAACTCATGTAAAATGTAGCAGATTCTCGGCGGGGTGGTCTAAGCTACCACATAAGGTACAAGTATACATTGCATAGTGCCTAGGGGATTAGATTTGACAGATTTCTCATGTAATTGGCTTTCTAAAGCGAAACTTGAGCTTCTAATTGATCTAGAAGTGATGACTTGGTATGAGGAAAGTGTTCATTCTCAACTTTGTGGTGGATGATACATGTGCTCATAATGATTAGGGTATGTGAGGTCAGGGCCTTGAGAAGGCTCATAAAATTCCCTAAAATCACTATGGTATGTGGGGAGTTCATATTGTGAAGCATGCCCGTAAGCAAGCTCTCTAATTGATTTGTTTCCATCCCCAGATGCAGACCAAAATCCTGACATGGTCTAGCAACTCAAATTGAACTCAAAGCCCAGTTGTAGTGGACTTAGTTTGGTTTAGTGGGTTTCATTTGGTTTTGTTGGGAAAGTACAGCCCAGTGGAACTGAGGATGAGGAGAGCCCAGTTTAGTTTAAGCCTAGTGTTTGTGCAAAACCCAGTTAAGTGGGAAGCCTAGAGATGGTGGGCTTCAGATGTTATGGAAAGCCCAGATTATGTGGTGCTAGGTTTGGTTCTATGCACAGCCCAGCAGCTGCACGGCCCAGATTGTAGGAAACCTAGCAGGTGTGGGTTCCAGCCCAGATGATGTGGGCTTCGGTTTGCTTGCAGCCCAGCAGTGGGCAGCTTAGTGATTTTGTGGGCTCAGTTTATGTAGAGTGGGCTTCAGTTTTGTGTGCAGCCCACTAGTTCTGTGCACACAATCTTTGCAACTTAGCTCAGGGTAGGTTAGCCGTTTACACAAGTTCACAGGCTAGCTGTTGCAGATGCACCGCACAAGCAAAGCACAAATTGGGTAAGGTGAACAGCACAGCTCATGCAAGTTACAGCACACAGTGGCCTTAGTGCAGCCTCAGAGCACAGGACAACAATAGCAAGCTTTATGTTCAGCACAGCATAACACAGATTGGCTAGGGTGTGTAATTGAAGACCAACCTAGTTGCTAACACAGACTCTGCTACTCACAACTCAATTGAATACCACAGGGTCACACATTTCAGGAGTTGATTCACACAAATTGCAAGACTTGATGCTAACACAGTTTAAAGATCAAACACAGGATATGCAGTTATTAGCAGGGTATAAACCTTTCACAGCATGCACAGGTTAATCAGCAATTCACAAAGCTATTCACAGCATGCTCAGGTTTGACAGAATCAGGCTTGCAGTCAGCCAAGGCAAAGCAAGGTATGCAGGATGGGTTATGCTCAGGGCTTGGCTCACAGGGGTTGTGGTATCAACTCACCCAGTTGACTTCCCCTGGGGTAGCTCAGCCAACTTGGCTGTCCAAGTTGTGACTCAAGACTTACAGCTTCAGGGGGCTGGAGGATTAGAGCACAACTCACAGCTTAACCACATCTCAACTCACAGCTTCAGGGGGCTGGAGTTCGGCTCAGAGCATTGCAAGGTAATGCTTAACAGGGTGGAGTAATACTTGGGTAAGCTCAGGGTTTAACAACACTTGGTTCAACAAAGTGATGGCTTCACAGGGTCACACGAGTTGCAGCAGATGAACTGATTAGCAGATGTACAAGGTGTCAACAGACCTAACAAGGTAACTTGTTGTCATGCATTCATGTCAATGAGTTCTAGGTTGACTAACCGGTTTTAGCTCCAATAACACTATGTTCTGCTCATCTTCTTTCCTTGGGTTGGCTCAGCTGCTCACACGACTTTTGCGAGCACTGTGAACTCAAGAGAGAAGATCAGTTCTCAGAAATGTACAGATGAAGCAAAGGATTTGAATTTTAACACTGGCACATGCATTGAGAGTATCTTGGACTGTCACAGGGATTTTTCAGGGTGATAAGATAAGTTCTTTGGACTGAATGGGAACAAAAGTTACAATTAACACTGAGCTGCAGGGTACTGAGGCTTATAAAGCCCTAGCTCGGATGAAAAGAAAATAAGATGCAAATGAGATGGATTAAATGCAAAAATACAAGGATTATGCTAGGCTACACTACAAGGTAATGAAATATGCACTAGATGATACAACAATAGAAAACTAACAACTTAAGAAAGAAATCAAAAATTTTAAAAGAAAATCTTAAGCTCACCCGAGTGGTGACGATTGAGTGATGACGAGTGATGAAAAGATGCGAGGCTAAAATTATGAGAATGCAAATGGAGTTAAGATAAACTAAAATGCAACAATATGCAAATGCAGAAAAAGAAACTAGCAACTAAGTTACATAAAAACAGAACTAAAAGCAATGATTCAAAGTGAATATGTACAGGGAAGAATTGAAAATCAGTGAAATCAAGCCAAAAATCACAGGGCACACGCCAAGTCCCCGGCAACGGCGCCAAAAACTTGGTAGGCCTGGAAATATGTTTATATTGATGCCTACATGTTATACCGCAAGTGCACGGCGTCTATCGGAGACGTGGCAAATACGGGTCGATCCACAGAGACTTGTGGTGCCGTAAAGGTGATCTAATGGCTTCCTAAACTGATTTCAAGTGAAGTAGCACAACTGAGGTTTTGTTGCCGATACGGCTGGATGAAACGAAGTGACTCTAAACTAAGGTATAAGACAGTGATAGAGGGGTTACTAGGGTCTTCAAATCCACCACTAACTCCTATTATGTGTTTAACTAAGTTGAGCTTCTTGTTCCTATGGCGCTTAAGGATAAGGTGTCAATTTTATCTCTTAACTAAGGAGTTTCTCCATGTAATGCTTCAAATAACAAATGAGGAGGGTACTAACTCCGAGAGCACTAGTTGTATAATTAAGTACAACTAGTCAAAGGAATTAGCATTTGGGTCTAAGGTTTGAGCTGAGGTACTCTCAATGTAGTTGTAACCTAACTACAATGGATACAAGGCATCCATTGTGAGAGAAAAACACTGGGTACTCTAATTGAAGACATAGTTATAGTTTAAGCATTCAAGACAGTTCAACAGAGTTTAAAACATAATATGGAATTAGGGTTTCACTGAAACCCTAGCACACTAAATTAAAACATCAAAAACACAATTAAACTACAAATTAAACCTAAATTGGTGCTCTGGCTAGTCCAGGCATAAACTTTTTAACATTCACAGACTCTCCTTATTTATACATGCAAATACCCAAAAACCCTAATTCACTTTTAAAATAAAAAATAAATGAAAACCTCTCACCCATACTCTCTGCATCAGTTGTTGGCTCTATTCGATCGTCTCTGAGCTCCCTTGATTGATTGATGAGAAAACCCTAGTCTTGTTTATCTCTAACTTAGCTTCTAGGGTTATGAGAAGCTATTTTAGAGATAACCACGACTTAGGTGTGGCGGATAGGGGTGGTTGTTGCTGATGGCTCTGTCAGAGGAAGGAGATGGTGGTGTTGAGATGGAGGTAAGGTCGGGGAAGAAGAAGATGGGGTTTTCTCTGAAGAGGGTATGGAGAAGAAAGAGAAGATGAAGGGAGAAATGGGTTAGGTCGACAGGGTATAGGGATAGAGAACTAGGGTGTGAAGAGGGCACATCAAGTGCTGATGGAACGGGCTGAGCGAGCGTAGGATGTAGTTAAGGGAGATCTCAATGGCTCGGAATATGGGCGGCTTTGGTGTGGCGCGGGAGTAGCAAGATTTGATGAGGAAGGCGAAGCGACCGTTGGATCTTGGGAGGCAGAAATCTCACGGCTTAGAAATGATGGGCTTGGATCCGGGTCGGGTCTTGGATAGCTTGGGCCCATGTCTTGTTAGATGGGTTGCACCTTGTTGGGTTGCAACTGATGCGTGCGCGGGCTTTGGCTTTCTGCTCCATTTATGCTTGTCTCCAACTTTCTGCTCTTTTGGCTCCTCAGATTCTCCGAACTTTATTTCTTACCTAAAAACACAAAATTAATTAATACAAATATTTATTCTTGAAAACAAAGAAAACACAGAATCTGAGATAATATCTGATTTATGAACACAAAAGATGAGCTAAATGCCAATAAAAAGGTGTATAAATATGCAATATTTGGCACTCATCAGCAACCAGGGAGAAGATAAGGGCGGCACCCTCCATTAGGGAGCTGATAAGTGTCAAAAGACGCAAATGTCATGAGGCTTTATTTTCGCAAGAGAATTTAGGCTTGTCATATTTGTGCAATGATCCTGCAGAGGCAATAATACTAACGCGAGGGTAAGACGAGATCAATGGGTTTTTACATGAAAGTGTAAGAACGTCCTGCGATTTCGTCGCAAAGACGACAATGTCACGGGATTTTATGGTTGCAAGAACATTTAAACCTGTCATATTGTTGCAAATATAATGTCCTGCAGAGGCAAAAATACTTAAGAAATGATAAGACAAGGTCAATGGGTCATTACATGAAAATGTAAAGACGGCCTGCGATCTTGTCGCAATGAGGGGTGGCAAAATAAGACCTTTACTTAGGAAGGCAAAATAAGACCACACAAATAATGATAAGGCAAGATCAATAGATTTCTTAATCCATGAAGATATCTTGCGATCTTGTCGCAATGATAAAATGCAAAATTTCAAAAAATAAAAAAAATAAAAAAATATATATATATATATATATATCTCGCAAGAGTGATTAATTCACAAAGTTGATTATATCTTATGTAACTCGCAAAGTTGATTATATCTTATGGACAGAGGCAAATGTGAAGTTATAATTACAAAGAAGGGTTGTTTGATTGATATATCCGAACAAAGGAAGCAAAAGTTGAATTCATATTCAATAATCAAAGAAATAAGGAGTTACAGAAATGGAAGATTAACAAAGATATATGTATACAGATACTATAAGAAATGAAAGAAGAAAAAGAAATTATTTCTTTGTTGGTTCTTCTTCTTTATCTGATTCTTTGGTTCCATCACTCTCGTCGCTAGATTCTTCTTCTTCATTAGCTTCACTATCAGAAACATCTGAGACAGGCAAGTTCTCGGGAACTTCTTCAAAGAAGAAGAAGATATGAATGAAGAGGAATGTTGTGATCGTTACAAACTATTTCCATAGCTTGATTGCGAAAACGAACAGCATCATTATTAAAATTCGCCACCGTAGTTTGGAATTGCTTTGCTTCAATTTAGAATATCTATTCTCGCGAAGAGAGATCCATTGCGAGTCGTTCTTTTTCGGTTTCAAGCTCTCCAATCCTTGTCTCAAATCTCTTTTCGATTAAGAAAACATGAGAAAATGAATTAATGATAATATTACAAAAAGAAAAAGAGCGAGAAAAGTAAAGAAGTATAACAAACAACCTTCTCTTTCAAAGATCATATCCTTGATCAAGGTAGTTTGCTCGGCGCGAAGACTAACATCGACACCTAAGTTATTTCTAGCATTATCTAGAACCTTCGCAGCCCAGGCAAACTCATCATCATTATTTATGACAAAAAGTGAACGAATTTGGTCTTCTCGCTCGCTAAGTATGGTATTCGACGAAGGAGTTCATCTCGCTCAACTTGCACATCAAGGAGAGATTTTTGAAATTTTGCTAATGCCTGTGCACCTCTCATTAGTAATGCGATCTTTCTCATCTATGAGATCACTAACTTTCTTCCTTAAGGTTTTGGTTTTCTTCTTGGAATCAAGGTACATTCGTTTAAATTGATTAGCTAAACTTAAACTAGCCCTATGCTCGATCTCTAAGAGATGATATTTGGGTTGAAGATCCTTTAATGAAAGAAGGTTAGTCTTATTTGAAGAACTACTTAGAGATTCATTGAGATGAGTAAGAAGGACATCATCATCCATGGGCTCGGGAAATGAATGGAGAAGAATGGATTCTTCGAGAGAGATTATATATGTCTGCGAAAATAGTAAGTCGAGCAAAGAAAAGCAAATGATAAAATAAAAAGGATTTGAGGAGTAAAGATTGCTATACCATAAAGTCTGCTGATTTGCACTTTCAAGAGTAGATACTCTATTCTGTTGAGAAGTAAGCTCAGCTTCCAGTTGTTTAATTCGTTCATCCTTCTTGCGAGATGTCGCAGCTTCACTCTCTAGATCTCGGATCTTATCTTTAAGTTGCAAATTTCTCTTTTCAAGATTGCTGTGTCTTTTCTCAAGGTCAGAGGCGACAACAAAAGAAGCTCTCCCAGACTACAAAGAAAAATATGGGAATGATTAAGATAGAGTTTATAATTGAAGTCACAAAGAAATAAAAGGATACAAACATACCAAAGCATTAAGAGCGTTTAAGAAGCTAGAAGTCACTGTTCGGAAACCCCGCGAAATGATTCATTATCCTCCAAAGAATGGGGCATCGCAAATCTTAGCGAGAGCTTCGCAAAGTAGCGATTAAATGCTCGTCTCCCAATCCTTGCATGGAATCGGAGAAGATGCTAGACAATTGCGCCATAGCAGAGGTAGTTGAGTGATTCTCCCTCGCAGAAGAAGTACCAATCTCATTTTCATTTTCGTCAGAGTTCTCGCCTGTTTGAGAACTACAATGAGAAGAGAGATGGATTTTCCGTTTTTTAGAAAACGGAGCGAAGACTTGTCCTTGTGCAAAGTAACTTTATCCTTGCCTTTAGCCTTCGCAGCTTGACCTCTTCAACTTCAACCTTCGCACACGCATGAAGATAAGAAACAGAGGCAACAATATTGTTTAAAATAACAAAAGAAAATGTTTCTTACTTCATCCGTGAGCGATCGAAGTATCGCTAGGGTACTCGGCTTTGGATTTTCTTTATATTTCTTCCTCATTCTGGCGATCTAAATTTTTTTGAAAATTAATAGATAAAAGAGGAAGAAGATGTCGCAAAGCAAAATTGAAAAAAGGAAACATACCTCATTTGACTCCTCAGGCCACTTAAACTCCCAAGGATGATAGTTCGCGAGGTGTGCGGGGAGAATATATGAACCTGCGATGTAAGGTCCACTCAAAAGTAAAGGAACAACCCACCATTTCTCATCTTTGGAATGACGGGAGTACTATTGTTGCCCGAATGCAAATCAATATCTTGCATAAGCAATTTGTCAAAGATCAACGTTATCATTCTTTTTCAAAGTAGCACCCCAAATGAGACTTATCATTTCTCATATTTATAACAGAGTAATTCGCAAAGAAATTGTCCACGGTATACTTCTCAGTAGCTATTTGTAAATCTACAAACTTAGGATCCCTAACATTATTAGGATATAAAGATCCTTTACCAGCGCCACGATGGGCGAATTCAAGCATTAAACGGATGCAGTCGCCACTCAATTGATAGACAGCTCGCGAGAATTTCTCATGAGCAAGAATTTCATAGAATAATGGCAACTCGGGATTGTACAAAGGAATGGGGAGACCTGCGAGGAGTTGACCCAGCGAGATTATGATTTTATGATCATCACATTGATGATCATAAAATAATTTTGCAGAAAGAATAGATGAAGATCCTTGATCGGGAATAGTTGATAAAGTGAAACCCTTTTCCTGTAATTTCTTTTGAACATCAATAAAAGGAGGAGTGTATGAACGACCAAGTGAAGCCATTTCTAGAAGTATGGGAATGGAGAATTGCAGATCAAAAGAATGAGAAAGAAGTAGAAGAATTATGGTAGCAGAAGCGCAAATTGCGGAAGGAGAGAGAGTTAAAGAAAATTTGCAGAAGGAAAGTAAAAAAGAAGAAAAAAGGAGTGGGGAAACTATTTATAGAGAGAAAGAATCTTCGGGAAAATAAACGCATTTAATGCGAGATGGGACGTGAATGGTCAAGAATAGTTGAAAGAGACGTGTCAAGAAAAGAGTGGAAGAAGAAACACCTGTAATAAATCCCGTACATGAATAAAACGAGCAAAAATGAACAAATAGCGAGGTAAAGATGAGCGGTTGCGGCATTCTAAAATATTATTCTCATGACATTCTCTTCTTCGCAGAGAATACATGAGAAGAGGCAAGATGTAGGATCAGAATATCGCAACTCCAATATTTCGCGAGATTAATAAACTACTGCGTCGCGAAGGAGTCGCATGGAGGTAAATAAATGACGTAATAGATGACGACATAAATAAACATGAGGAAAGTGTGAAGACTTGGCGATATTTAGGAGTGTCGCGAGGACAAGCGATTACACATTCGCGAGGATTCGCGAGTCGATTCCGAAAATAAAGGACAAAATTAGTCAGTCATCCACTATGTAATACCCTATATAAAGGGTCGAGTAAGTCTGTTGTAGAGAGATCTTTTTTGAATTGTTAAGCAAGTCATTAAGAGAGAGAAAACGGAGAGTAATTGTAATTGCTTTGGTTTTGTTCTAATTGCATTTGTAAACAGTTCAAGAAGATAATCAATAAAGTTCAAAGTTAATCATCTTTCAAAGAGTTAATTACGTTGAATCTAATGAGGGGTGTAGTGTAGGATTTCCTGCAACTACACCCGGGGTTTTTCTGCATTTGCGGTATCCTCGTTAGAAAAATTCTGGTGTCTGTGTTATTTCTATTCCGCATTATATTTTGTTATATAATTGAAATATCACAGGTTGTGCGTTTGAATCAATCAATTGGAAATCCGACCTTTGGTTGTTGATTGAAATTGATTGATCCTTGAACATTGGTCTTTGGTACCGTTCAAGTGATTTCTCTTGTATGCAATTAGACTCACAAATTTCTATTTGCTTGAGAAAGAATTGAATAGAGAAAGAGAGATATAACTCGTTGATATACTTTTTATAAATTGAGTCTTGTTGATTCTCTTAAAAGTATATTGGAGTTTGTCCATACAGATTACTAAGCGAAATATTGGGTGTGGTTGTTGTACCCCCGCTTTTTCACCTGGGGACTGCCAGCACAGAACGTTAGTGGACACCCTTGTTGTGGAAACCCTAAAACTCCCAAGAGAGACATGAACGTTCGTGGACTAGTTGAAAAAAAAAACAGTTCAGAAGAGATCCAATAAGAATAAAATACTTTGTGTTTTCATATCCCTCATCATCATGACTCAATAATTAAAAATTTAATCAGAGCATAAGAAAGAGCTATAGAGCAACAAGGATTCAAGAAGTGACTCTACTTTCACACAAAGAAAACAACATAGTCACACACAATATAAATGAAAAACTATAGTAGACTTGAGTATCTCCCAAATATCATTCTTGCATCCCTCAAGTTTAGACACAAGAATGAAATTGCCCACGATTAGGTAAACAAGTGAGATGTAATACCGCTATGAATATTGAGAGATGAGTTGTAAGTTCCATTTGAAAATTTGACCTTGGTATTCCTTACCTTCTTTCGATTATTTCTTATTCCAGAAGAATTCAACATGACCTTATCAGGTGATCCGTCAGAGAAATCTTTCTGAGGATTAAGTCTAGGACCTCTAGAAATTGGTTCTAGAGGATTAGAAGAGACATGTCTCCACCATCTATACTTAGATTTACCAGATTTATTCTCATAAAAACTGGGAATGTGTATTTTCGTAGTGTGAGAATTAGCACCATACGGAAGGACACGATTCCTGTGGGGATTTTGAGATGAGAGACATTTGAAATCCATTTTATGAGAGTTCTGTTTTTCTGTAGGAATGAAATCCATTGTAGTGGTCATTAGAGAGTTTACTCTATTGACGGTGAAAAGAAGTAGATTTTGAAGATCACAAATCTGTTTCTTTCTAGCAAAACAATTGTTGATGGTGGTTTTTAGTTCAAGGGATAAAATCGTAAACCCTGTAAATGCGTCGTCATCCTGCAAAGGAACATAATCCATTTAAAAGAAATGAGTGCTTAAGCCTCTTCGCTCACATATGTATTGAGCAATTCAATATATCTGTATATATGAAATTTACTCAGAATGGTGCGTGCAACATCAATCCCAAAATATTCTGTGAATTTTATCTTCCACCAGCATTATTCACTAATGCATGACATGCCTAGTATTTTCCTATGCTATGGTCCCAGCCGAACTCTCAATATTGACATGACATGACGATTAAATGTTAACTCTCAGCAGAGTAGCATGAATCTCCCGAAGTGTCAGTATTGAGATCTGCATGGAAGTACTCACACAGGCTGCATCACTCTATGACAAAGAGAATTTTGTATCGACGCACTTTTAATTTAGCTCGATCGAACACGCTTAAATTCCTTAGGGAAAATCTAGTCTTTTAATATCAGTCTCAAAATACACTCACGGCCACACAATTTGGCCACACGATCCAACAAGCATAGCCTACTCCTAACAGAACTAGGAAATCACCGTAGTGACCATCGGCGGGCCCACTAATGCCCTAGTCGATCGAGTCCTATTTAATTAATTACCAAGCGCTCTGAACGTCAACCCTAATATGGATGTTCGTGTTATTCGAAAGTAAGCTCAAACGAGTTAAGACCGTCAAAAAGGGTCTTAAACACATCATGACCGTTCAACTTAGCCAACCTAGTTGGACGGCTGAGATCTTCCCTGGAATGATCAAAGAGGCACCAGCATGCACATTGGCAGCCCAACTTCTCCCTTGCCTGATCGACCTGCCCGCGGCAAGTCTGTAAAGCAATAAATTGTTTGCCCAAACTAGGGCAAACACGCTGTTTTCAAAACCCTAATTTGGGCCGCGACAGTACACAACTATCGAAAATCGATCGTGTCCGTCCAACTTAGCTAGCCTAGTTGAACGACTTAGATCGTGTTTCGGGCGATCAAGGAGGTACACATAAGTTCACCGCCGACCCAATTTTATTCCCACTCGATCGACTTACCCGCGGGAAGTCAATGATGTATCAAATTTCTCGATTGAACTAGGGTAGACGCGGCCGTTTCTAAAACCCTAATTCATATTTGCGGCAATATGATACTGTCGCAAATCGATCGTGACCACTCATCTTCGCCAGTCGAATCGAGTGGCTTAGATATGATTTTAGATGACCCAGGAGATGTCAACATACTTACTAGCGGCTCGTCTTCACACATGGCCGATCGACCTATTTGAATCAGTGCCCGGCGTTTGGATTCGATCAACCAAAATAGGGTAGCCGCGAGGTTACCAAATCCTAAATCAACGACAGCTGACAGATGCCTCAAAACCGTCTCGTCCGTCCATCTTTGCTGGCTTTGTCGGACGGCTTAGATCGAATACTAGACGATTGATGGGGCGCAACAATGATTAACGACAACCTCTCCTTGACAGGGAGTGATCGGTCAAGAGATAGCTTGCCCATACGGTTCTCAATTGATACCCAAAGGTGATCGATCATGCTGCCCTTTTAAGACGCCCAATCCGCAACTTATTCAATCGAGCTCTAAAACAACGATGCTTCATGCACATCGATTATTTTGAGCTGCTTAAAGGTGATGCTTTACGTGCATCGAATACATACGATATTTCTAAACAACTTAGTTATTTAACCTAATAACACCATATGCTATTTTTTGCGGCAAGTCCCCACGACTTGACCCACTTACTCGAGACATCAAACACGTCACAAACTGGGGGATACTTACTGGGGTATTGGTCTGGCGGTTTACAGCGTGCGGCGTGCAATGCGCCCATTACGAGAACGTGTCAGGAAAGGACGAACGGTTAAACAACGATGAGAGTAGTGGGTGAAAGTGTGACAACGTGATGATCACCACCTCTTACACAACCCCACTACTTAATCTTCTCCACTTCCTACGAGATCAGGGTTGCGCTCAAATGACTTGTATAAATAGGTTTTCAACCTATTTTGACAAATAACAGAACACAAGTAGCCAGAAAACCACTTTCTGATACAAGTCATAAAACAGCCACACCTTCATAATTCAACATTCAGATCTCAAACACCTTCTTCGCTTCCCTCCCTAAGATCAACCCTTCTCCTTCACCTTGTGACCGAATTGAATCTGGAACGACCATTTCTTGGTTTAGGCCAGAGTCTTACAGATTGATATCTCGAACTCAAAAGTACTCCCGTGCAGTGCATTGTTTAGGGTTTGAATTCGTTTTTCACCAATACACCCAAATTTACCAAAAACCATAGAATCAGTTTTTACCCCAAAACAACAATATAAAACATGATGATTCTTTTTCCCACATAAGGAAAAAGTTCGTGGAAGAGAGACATTGGTAGGGACTTGTTTTAAATTCATATTCTTATTAGAAGACTGCAAGTTATGTAAACACTTCTTAGCAGGAACTTCCTTTGGAGATCTTTTCTTCATGCACTGTAATTTTGTCTGAGAATTAGTGATCGGTACAGAAGAATTTCTCATTAAAACAGAGTTTTCCTTTTTCAAGGATTTGCGTTGTTCCTGGGCTAGAATAAGAGATGCACCCAGTATCTCTTTTTTCAAAACGAAGTATGTTTAGATCAGATGAATGCGTCTCGATCAAACGTTTTTCTTTAATTGAGTCTTCTTTAACAATATTCTCAAGAACACTAATCTTTTCACGTTGTAGGATAGTTTCTTGAATTAGTTTTTCGATATTGTTGGAGAAGGATCAATGATACTATAGAGTTCCCGTTCTCGACCAAGAGACTTTTCAAATTCATCAATGAGCTGAGCATGATTTTGAAAATCAATAGACTCAGTAGATTTTTTTGAGATTCTAGTGAGTTCCATTTCAGCTTCTAACAAAATGTCAAATGTCTCATTTGAGTGAATGTTATCAGAATCTGATAAAACAACCTTTCTACCTCAGAATTCGGAAGAATCAGCTAAGGAGTTATCCTTTGAGGCAATTCCAAGACATCACTAGTACAGAAATGACCTTTAGCCACGCCAGATATAAATTTCCCTGTCACGCCTTTTTGGTTTTGGCGTGTCTATAGGGTATACTTCTACCCTATAGACACGCCATGTTCTATGGGCGTGTTAATATAAGTGATTTCAGCCACGCCAGGGCTAGTAGCGTGTCAAAATATCAACCGTTTAGTCACGTTAACTTTAAATTTTTGATTGCGCGTGTTTATAGACCAGTCTATGGCCACATTATGTAGTTGTGGCGTGTCCAAAAGGTTAGTCACGCCATTTAAGGTGTGGTTTTAAAGTTGGTTCATTAGACACGCCAGTATATGCGTGTCCATAGTGTACGATTTATAGACACGCTAGTATATGCGTGTCCATAGTGTACGATTTATAGACACGCCAAATTCAAAGTGTGGCAAAAAAGTTCTTTTTTGGACACGCTAGTATATGTGTGTCCATAGTGTGCGTTCTATAGACACGCCGGTTTTATAGCGTGGTTAAAAAGTTCGTTTTGGAAAAATTAATAAAAAGATATTGCCCATATTCGAACGCATGACCTCGAAGGAGTTAGGTAACGAATCAATCCATCAAGCTGCCAATCTTTAGATGTTTAAAATTAGTGTTTTGAAAAAACTAAACTGGTTCAACTACTCAACATTTTATAGACACGCCAAATTCAAAGTGTGGCCAAAAAGTTCTTTTTTGGACACGCTAGTATATGTATGTCCATAGTGTGCGTTCTATAGACACGCCGGTTTTATAGCGTGGCTAAAAAGTTCGTTTTGAAAAAATTAATAAAAAGATATTGCTCATATTCGAACGCATGACCTCGAAGGAGTTAGGTAACGAATCAATCCACCAAGCTGCCAATCTCCCGGTAGGGGCAGCCACACAGTGTACCGAGAGAAGGGTAATCATTTATTGTCCATAAAACAACCGCACGTAGAGTAAACACCTCCTGTTTCAGCGCATCAAAATATTGGACTCCCTCAAACAATTCCTTGAGATCCTCGACAAACGGTTGTAACATAACATCAATGTCCTTACAAGGCCCCCTATCGATAATTAATGACAGCATGGTGAACTTTCTCTTCATGCACAACTCGGCGGAAGGTTGTAAATCATCGTCGAGAATTGGCCACACTGTTTGTCTTGTTTTTGCATGCCTTTGTTTACGTCAACCCCGTCAGCCGAAATTCCTAGCCGCAGATTTCGAGGATTATCACGAATTACGGGATATCTTTCATCTATATTTTTCCATGCTGGTGAGTCCGTCGGATGCCGTTGTTTATGGGTGAAAACTATTTCTGCCGGTTTTGGTAATTTGGGGTGTGTGGATGAGAAATGAGTCTAAACCTTAAAAAAATGCACTACACGGGAGTGCTTGTAGATTCGAGAGATCAATCTGTGCAAATCCGGACTAAACCAAGAAATGGCCGTTCCAGACTTGTTTCGGTCACAAAGTGAAGGAGATGGGGTTGATCTTAGGGAGGGAAGCGAAGAAGGTGTTGAGATTGTGAAGGTGTTGGCTATGTATGACTTGTATCAGAAAGCTGAACTGGCTTGCAGGATGTAAGCTATCAGTTCCGGTGTTTGAATACGATGGTATCAACACTTCCCTCTTTTGTCTGGACTTGCCTTGTTGTCGTTTTGGAAATAGGGAGGAGAACCTATTTATACAAGTCATTTGAGCCTTATTCAAGTCTCCCGTGGGAAGTGGAGGAAGTGGAGTGATGGAGTAGTTGAGTTGTGTTAGTGTTACACGACCAGTCTTGCCCACTTCTCCTGTCATCTCTAACCGTCCATGACTTCCTGACACGTTCTTGTGATGGCGCGTTGCACGCTGTACGTTGTAAACTGCCAGACCAATACCCCAGTATGTATCCCCCAGTTTGTGACATGATTGATATCCCGAGTGTGTGGATCGTGGGACCCACAGAAAGTAGCATGTAATGCTAGACTAAATAACTAAGTGTTTATGAAGTCGATACTTGTGAAGTATCGTGTGTATTCTATGCAGGTACTGCATCGAGTATATTCAGCATGTATGAAGCATCGCTGTTTTAAGGCTTAACGGAGTAAGTCACGAATTTAAGCATCTTAAAATAGCATCATGTCCAGCCATCTTCGAGTGATCGTTTGGAGGCTATACAGGCAAGCCCTGGTTTGGCCGATCACCTCATATGGAAGAGTGGTGGACGGTGATCGTGGTGATGCTTTGCTGGTCTCTTAACTCCTAACCAGGGCTGCTTGACCAAGCTAGTAGAGTTGGACGGACGAGATGATCTGTGACGCTCATCTGCGACCGTTGATGAAGTTTTAGGGTTTTGAAGAGGTGCGCAAGCACCACTCTTCAGCTTGGTCGAAACCAAGCATGGGAGGTATTTTGGAAAGGACCGACCGGGCATGCGTGTAGACGGCATGTCGGTGTACACGTCCGTACCTCACTGTCCCATGAAGGTGCGATCTAGGCCACTCAATTTGACCGGAAAAGAGGAGCGGTTGAGATCGATTTGCAACAGAAATCCCATGCTGCAAAGGAGTTGGAAACCGCGCACCATGCCTACTTCGGGCACGCGTTTCGAGACATCCGACCATGGTTGGCCTTGGTCGATTGGTCATGTGTGTAGGTGGGCCACGATGATCATGTTGACATGCTCAGGACCTTTTAAGTCTACATCTACACCCTCCGTCCAAGCTTGCGAAGATGGACGCTCGTGATCAATTAGCGACACATGTAACATGCCGCAAACCCTAATTAGGGTTTTGGATCGGTCGTGTGTACACGACTTCAACCTAACGGTTTGCTAAGCTATGCTCCTCCTTTGGGGAGGCCGACCATGTGGGGCCCACATTGGGCCGGTGGTGATCACGCCAATATCTGTCTGATGGCTAGGGGTCTGATCTAAGCCATCCAAACATGTCGGTGAAGTTGGATGGTCGGGATCGTTTTAAGACCCTTAGTGGAATTTCCTACGACCCTTAAAGCATCACGCCGGCCAAACTTTGGGTAAGCGTTTGCTCCTTCCTGGTTAGGTCGTGAGATGGTCGGCTATGCAGGTAGAAAGGGGGCCTACCGGTGTTCATAACGGTGCTTGTCCGACCGGGAATGGGGCGATCCGCGCCGTCAAATCGCGCCGACGAAGATGAACGGACTTGATGGATTTGAGACTGCCGTAGGCAGCTTTTGTTCGTATGAGCTCCTCCAAGCCGCTCCATACCAGCTTGAACTGATGCGTGTCGTAAGTGCAACAAATTAATCAAGATATTTCCCACTAATTAAATAAATAATATAGCGGTAGTAAGGATAATTCCCACAGAGAGCTGTGTAATTGATAGGTTATTTAGTTCAGCAAATAAGATAAAACACAAAGGGGGATTGTTTTAAAATTAAATAAAAAGAATAACAAATAAAACAAAGAGATGATCAAGGAGTCCTTCGCCGTTACCAAACGTTGACTCTCATAGCATACTTATCTATCTTTCGCCAGAACCATTCATCACCAACCGTAGGATTGCGGAGTACGCTTAGCTATCCCCAAAACTCCTCGTATCACCGGATAACAGTGCACGCTTAGCCACCGGATTCTATCCAACTGAGCCGCCTTGAGGTACGCTTACAAGGTGTAACTCAACCGAACGCTTAGGCTTTGTGAATTTAGGTTTGATCCCAGCGGTTAAACTCGATGCGCTCGGTTCACTTACGGTGTTGTCTTCACACATGATTGCTTCACGAGAATCCCTCGCAAGGTCTCACGTTCTCTACATGTGTAGGAGATGCACGACAATTACGGATCGCTCCAAGTCTCTACTAGCAATAGAATGATCAATAGAATAATCCAATTGTACACTTGAACAATCTAGAAATCAATCATGAACCCTAATTATAGAAAAGACAATCGATGAGATGATAAAACTTCGAATAGATTTATATAACTAATAAAGCTTCACGTTAGAACATTGAATTCATCCTCAATCAATAGAAATTAGTTACACATAAGTTTACTAAAACCCATGAAAAATATATGAAATATGAGGAGAAAATACGTTACAAAATACCAAGGTTTCCCCCTAAGGGGTAAACCCTAATTCCTTGCTCCTAGCTTCTTCTCTTCTTTTGATGTAGAACACCTCTTTTCTCTTTCAGGAATTCTGTCGAACAGGTTGCGTGTATGAACTCGGGTTGAGGAGCTCATCTTTCTCTGGTTATTCGACACTCTATTTATATATGTTTGCTCCTCCAAATTCGAATCTGATAAACACCCAAGGCTAGTAAACCGACCTAAACCCTAATCTCGTATCAATCCACCACCGTTCATCTTAAAATTCAACGGCTAGGGGGTCACTTGGTGACTGTTTTCCAGCTGCAATATCAATCCAAAACTTCTCCTTCGACTGAATTGTCGCTCAAGTCTTCAATCCAATGATGACCCAATCTCTACAACCGCGTACCCATGATCCTAGTTTATCCAAGACGCGTAAATCTTCTCTTAAATCTTCCCCAAAGTCCACTCCAATCACGACTACACAACTAGGTTCTTCCCTATTTTCATGGATATAACATGACTGAGTTAGCCTCCAACCGTATCATATACTTCATATGCACTAGTTTCCTGGCAGTTGGCTAATTGCACTTGGCTCAGCAGCAACGAGTACAAGACAGACCCACAGAAAACAGAAAATAATGGCAGCAAAAACACTCGAGTCTCAACTGGTTTTAATCCTAGCTCGAGTTATTTTCTACAGAATCGAGCTCCACCATCTCAACTTCATCGGCGTATTCCATCCGTTGCTCATCTCAAGCTCGAGTTCTTCTCCTTCTCTTGTTCTTAATTATCAGCATCACCACGAGCTCTACAAACTGAACCCAGCTGCTATATTCGGCCTTCACCTTCACTGACATTCTCAACCTTCCGTCCTTCCCATCTGCCAATAATTGAAGTAGCTTACTCCAGCTCTCTTCTTTATCGTCACTGCTAGCAATCATCCATCGAGCTGAGATCATTCCATCAGCATCTTGCAACAACATAAATTCCTGGCAAAACTTCATCATTAAACTCTCTTCAATACTTTGCCGGCTATCACCGAGTATTACTTGCCATTCTCTCATTCGTTACCAACTCCAACTCGATCTCTCTTTGTTTCTTTTCTCGCCATGCTCAAGTTCTGGCATTGATCATTCTTCTTCTCTGCCAACCCCGACTCTGTTAAAACAACAGTCACCAGCTCGAGCAACAACAACAAACCCAACTCAAACGATCACTGCCACCTTCAATGCTTTCTCCATTCTCATTAACCCATCAATGGCTGCTAACGTCACCAGCGTCCCTCTGTTCTTCTTCCTGCTCGACCAAACTCCAGAACTCACGACATCATGGCTGCAACATTCCGTCTCCATCTTCAGCGGCTCCCAATGACCATCATTCGATCTCCCATCTTCATCGCTGCCAGCAACCAACCTTCATCGTCACTGCTTCATCGTCACACCACTGCCAACCTCGCATAACCAACATCGATACTACCTTTCATCAATGGTAGCAAACCACTAGCAGGTCCTCATCACAGATGACGATCACCAGCAGCATCGACGATAACAGCCATCTCTTCCTGAACTGGTCGTTGTTTGGAGGTGAAGAAGAAGATGGCAGCCTTGTGTAATTAGGCCAGGTGCCGTTAACATAATTTGAATTCCAGCCTCCCCCTAATAATAAGTAAAAGACCAGACTCTCTTTAGCAGTCCCTTTGAAACAGTTCACCCCTTATCAGAATGACTGCCCCTTAACGTACAGTGGGGTGTCAATAGCACTTGTCCTGTAAAATGACCATTTTGCCCTTTATGCTTCTGAGTTCTTGTTTTGCTCATAACTTCTTCATACGAACTCAGAATGACTCCGTTCTTTCGCCATTGTCTTCATCTTCTCGTCCTCTACACAATGAAAAGTAGAAATCTTGTATTTGAACGAGTTCCAATTGGTCTTGGGCCTTTCTCCACTTCTAGCTAGATTCTTTTATTGCACAAATAAGTGCCAATTCTCTTCTTTTGGATGATTCACCTAATAAAACGCAAATAGAGAAAAACAAACATAATATACAATAATTCGCAAGAATATAAGCAATTACTAGCATGGATTCAATACTAAATATGTGCAAAATATGCACTTAACATGAACATCCAACTCCAGGCTGGTGTTTGGTGGTTGTTTGAAGGGCGTGACTCGTACTTGACCGGCCATGGCATTAAGGGGCCCGCTGGTGGTCATTGCTGTGGTTGCCTGCTCCTGCTAGGGTTCGTCTAGGCTGGTTAAATCGTACGGCCAACTTGCGTGGTCATGATTGTTTCTGAGACTGATATGGACAGTCTAGATTCAAAAATATGCTCAATCGGGCTAGTATAACGCACCGAGAGTTGCAGCCCGTAAGGGTATTTCGTACATATTTTATTACTAATGCTTGGAGGTTCGTGTTGCTCTGCTGAGAACAACACTCAGTCGTCATGCCGCACCGGTAATGAGTACTGGAAATACAAAGCTGGTCATGCATTAATTAATAATGCTATAAATTCACAGGGTATTTGGGATTGTTGCTACATGCTCCAACCTGGATGAATTTTGTGTATTTAATTCACAGAATACTGGGATTGTTGTCACATGCTCCATTCTAGATGAATTAGTAAGGTGAAGAAGTATTCATCACTTATTAATGGCTTTATCTTTTGCAAGATGTTAGCGCATAATTTTAGCCTTTACAATTTTAGCCTTAAATGAAAATCCACCATCAACATTAAGTCCCCTGCCTAGCGCATAATGGTTACGCTATTGTGGGGTAGGCATAAGATGGTAAAAAGTTTGTATACAGAAATGACCAAGCTAAGGTGAATATACATTTACCGCATAGGTCGACATCGTCAGGTGTTATCCCAGAACTGGTCGGTCCTGATTAGGATGGTGGAGGGAGCAGGACTTGATCTGGCGAGTCGCTTTGGGTTTCCTCCGTACTATCTGGACAGAGCTTGGCCCATTTCTTGGACTAGGTGCACTCCCCTTCGTTACACGACAGCTTTCCTCAGATATATCCGATAAGCATCATTGATAGCTATCTTGAATCGGTAGCCTTTATAGGTGGCAAGTAGAGACTCCTTTTCTCCTGGGATTCTGTTGACTTGCTAGATTATAAAGAAAAATTCTAAGGATTCTTCTCATCACATAGTCGTTCCTTTTGTATCTCAGGTATTGCTTCGTACTCATCCGATCTTCTGATTGACTGATGATGATACACATATTTTTGTGTGCCCATAGCTTCTTTTTCTTTGCATCCTATCATGGAAGAAGTGGGCGATGATCATTCTGTAACTTCTCCAAAAGAAAGTTTCGAGGTTGACAAACCTGAGACTAATGCGCACGAGGAGGTAATGGCTAAAATTGATCTCCCACTCCGTGAAGTTGGTCGTGCTATACAGGGGATGTCTGTTCTGCACCTGCATATCACCAGGGGACGCATATGTGCCCTTTCAGCTGCGATCAACATGGAAGAACGGTGGAGGCATGAGGAAGCGTTGCGAGCACCAGTAAGCGCAAGGGCAGAAGGATTTGCAGCGCGGTTAAAGAGGCGGAGAGTGGAGCATAAACGGCCTCCGGATGAAGATAAGCGTGAGTATCCAATCCAGGACGATGTGATAATCCTTTATTCTGATACAGACGGACCTGAGTGTTCGAAGGCAATCAGCGCAAACCCTAATGTTGTTGTGGGCTTTGAGGAAGACTTGGAAGCTGTTCCTGCTGATGATGTTAGGACGGAGAGCATTGCTGCGGAAACATCTGAAGCGGAAGCTGAGGCTCCGAAGGGAGAAGCGGTAGCAGGTGATGGCGTTGAAGCAGGACCTAGCAGTGGTGCAGGCGCGGTCATTCTTCTTGACGGCTAAACCTATTTACTTCTTTTTCTCTTTTCAAGTGTATTCCCATAATTTTTGAACCTCTTTCTTGTACTCAGTGGCGGCTGAGTTCAAGATCTTTTCTTCTTTTTGCTTACCTTGAATAAACGTTTATGTCATAACCCCTCGTTAAGATTGTATCTGTATGTGCTCCTGACGTTAGATCTCCTTGGTCTTGCTGGGGCAGATGGCTCAAATCATTTTCCTTTTGTGCACACATTCTATTTCCTTCTTCCCATGAGATGTTTGCTTAGGGCTTCCTTCCTTGCTCTAGTGGGTTGATTTAGGCTGACTCAGGACTTTGTGTTTTTAGGGGTAGAGAGGCTCTCAGATGGAAATAACGCTTCAATTAAATTGAAAATTGAAAATTGAAACCCTAACTATGAATGCAAGTATTGCAATCATTTTCTGGAGGAATTACAAATATGACATGAAATTGTAAAAGGAAACACGCTGGAGGAAATAGCACAGCGTTTTAAAGTGTGGAGGACGCTGGAAAGTAGTAGCACAACGTCTTAAGTTCGGTAGGGTTTGAGCCATTGTGAGAGAATTGTTATGCCTTCTAGTTTATCAGCGTTGATGAGCTTGCAGTAGCCGCCTAGGATGACATCTGCTACCAGGTACGGTTCATCTTCTCTTTCGGTGGGTGAGTCAGGTGGACTGGTCATTTTCACCGTCATGCTCCCAACCTTGAATGCAGTCGTCTTCGTCACCAGATCTCCAATTCCAAATGGGTTTGGGCGTGCAGATAATTGGACCTTGGCCTTATCGTCTTTGACCAAGACAGCCTCTACGCTCTTGATAAAATGTTTGAAGGGGCCGGCTTCCCATTCACATCTCTTAGCCGGGGTTGGTTTGTTAGTTGGAGCCAGTCCCCAGGACTTATCAGAGTGAGGAGTGATTGGTTGCAAGAAGGGTTGCGTGATGAGACTTACTTGAGCTCGGAACCTCTTAATGTATGCTGATGGGCTCTCTCCAGGAAGTTGTGTCACATTGGCAAGCTGCAGGTGCGGCAACGGACAGCCTTCAGGTCCAGACGGCTTGTTGGAGATCCTTTTAGGTGTCGTAGCTGGTAGAGGGAAAACTCCCAGTGTTGTCTTGTTGTCGTGTACCCAAGAGCGTCCTAGGATCATGTCGTAATTCGGATGCTCTCTGACTATGTAGAACTTTGCTTGTGTCGAGGCATCGCCCAATTTTACTTCAAGATCGATGTATCCATATGCATCTCTGAGTTATCCTTCAGGAGTCTTAATCACAATTGGGTTGCGAGTAGCCTCCTGTTTTGAAATCTTTGCTGCTTTTAAGGTATGGAGAGTGATGATGTTGAATTCAGAGGCCGTATCGATCAATGTGTTATCGAACTCGATATCCTTCAAACGTTCAACGGTTAAGAGTCCCCAATTTCCCTTGCTTGCATCTTCCAGCAAGGACTGAGGTTTCGAGACCGCTTCCTCTTCCAGATACAAGCGTTTGCCTGAGATAACACGGTTGAGGGCTGCAAATATGTCTTGACGTTGTGCTTTGGAGATGTACAAGATCTCGCATAAATATTCCATCATAGATTGTACAGTCTTGCGAACGGAATCCCCAGAAATCATGCAGTTCCTGACAGGAAGAGGGTCTCTACGAACACCTTCGTTTCCAAGCTGGAGTTCTCCCGTCTCTATCTTTTCTCTGGAGATCTGTTTCAGCCTGTTGCAGTATTTGGTTGGATGGTGAACGAAGCTATGGTAGCGACAGTACTTAGGATCTGCCATATCTTTCTCAGTTGGTGGACGTCTGATAGGAGGCAGCTTGATGGTATCGTCTTGAATCCACGCCTCCAAGAGTTCCACTACTTCATTCATGGGGAACCGGAAACCTGTATCTTCGGTGTCTTATGTAGGAGTCTTGCCCGCTCCCTTTTGAGAAGAAGTCATGTGTGCTGGAGCCGCACGCTTGGGTTGTTGTTTTGTTGTCGAAGCTTTCCTTTTTCCTCCTTCGCCTACCACGCTCACAGAAGGACCACTGTTGTATTGTTTGTTTGTGAGGCGCCTGCTTCCTCGACTCTCACGTGGATCTTCGTTTCGAATAACCCTGGTTCCCTCTAGCAACGCTGGGGCGGTTGTGGCTGACCGTTTGGCAGCTTCATGGAGTTCGGAGAATGTTTGAAAGCCCAGATTCTCTAGTAAAGCGCGGTATATGGGTATCATCCCGTTGATGCACATCTCCACCAACTGGCGTTCAGTGATGTTCGGATCATGACAATCTAGTGCTTGAGTTCTGAACCTCTTAACGAAGTCGTTCGGATGCTCATTGTTCCGCTGAGAGACTCTCCCTAGATCTGAAAAGGTGATGTTCTCGGATACGAAGAAATACTTCCTGTAAAAAGCACCGACCATCTCGCCCCAATTGTACCAGGTGTACGCCCTTCCCGTAAGTGATTTCGAGAACTCTTTCAGGCGGAAAACATGATTGTACTCATGCTCCCCCAAGGATTCCAAAAATCGAGAGATGTGTTCACGAGCGTTACCAGTACCATCGTAGAGGGAGAACTGATGAGAGGTGTATCCTCTTGGAAGAGGGATTCGTTGCATATCTTGAGGGTATGGCGGCAGATGTTGGTGTGCATCCGTCAGATTTCCTTTGCCTCGGTTTGGAGAAGTCGTTCCAGGTCCTCACGTGTGATGAAGTTGGATGGCTGGTACCTTTCTCTTGAGCGTTCAGGAGCAACATGAGCTTCTTCACTCATGTGGGTCCAAGCTGAAACGCCTGCTCCGGGTGTATTGAAGGCATCTCTTGTTGGCTCCGAGGTTGTCGTGAATCTTGTGGCAATCGTTCAGTTAAAGTTTTAAGGAAAGTGAGTACCTCTTTCTGAGTTGCGGCCATATCCGTTTGAGTCTTAGCAAGAATTTCCTGCTTCTCCATCAAATCTGCAATGGTAGTAGATGGTGGTCCTCCTCTTGTGCCTCCGGCTCCTCGTCCTGATGAAGGAGTGAAAGTTGTTGCTATGGTGACCACTGGAGGCGTTACACTTAAGGAGATGCCGGGATTTGCGGCTGTTATGGCTCTAGTGATGGGAGGCGTTACACCTACTGGAATGTCTCATGCTCCGCTAGTGTTGGTGATAGAAGTAACGGCTCCACGAGATGTATTGACCACTGTAGCTCCACTGACGGGTACATCGACATCGGGAGTGTTATCCGTACTAGCTCCATCAGGATTGATTGCTGATCCAGACCTGAGTTCTACCATCTTGAAATGAATTGTTGATTGAATTGGTTCTAAGATCTACCCTTTTTGAAATTGATGAAATGGAATAGGATTTCGAAGAAATTGACTTTACAACCGAGAGATTAACCTCCCACTGTGGTCGCCAATTGTTTATGGGTGAAAACTATTTCTGCCGGTTTTGGTAATTTGGGGTGTGTGGATGAGAAATGAGTCTAAACCTTAAACAAATGCACTACACGAGAGTGCTTGTAGATTCGAGAGATCAATCTGTGCAAATCCGGCCTAAACCAAGAAATGGTCGTTCCAGACTTGTTTCGGTCACAATGTGAAGGAGATGGGGTTGATCTTAGGGAGGGAAGCGAAGAAGGTGTTGAGATTGTGAAGGTGTTGGCTATGTATGACTTGTATCAGAAAGCTGAACTGGCTTGCATGATGTAAGCTATCAGTTCCGGTGTTTGAATACGATGGTATCAACACTTGCCTCTATTGTTTGGACTTGCCTTGTTGTCGTTTTGGAAATAGGGAGGAGAACCTTTTTATACAAGTCATTTGAGCCTTATTCACGTCTCCCGTGGGAAGTGGAGGAAGTGGAGTGATGGAGTAGTGGAGTTGTGTTAATGTTACACGACCAGTCTTGCCCACTTCTCCTGTCATCTCTAACCGTCCATGACTTCCTGACACGTTCTTGTGATGGCGCGTTGCACGCTGCACGCTGTAAACCTCCGCAGACCAATACCCCAGTATGTATCCCCAGTTTGTGACATGATTGATGTCTCGAGTGTGTGGATCGTGGGACCCACAGAAAGTAGCATGTAATGCTAGACTAAATAACTAAGTGTTTATGAAGTCGATACTTGTGAAGTATTGTGTGTATTCTATGCAGGTACTGCATCGAGTATATTCAGCATGTATGAAGCATCGCTGTTTTAAGGCTTAACGGAGTATGTCACGAATTTAAGCGTCTTAAAATAGCATCATGTCCAGCCATCTTCGAGTGATCGTTTGGAGGCTATACAGGCAAACCTTGGTTTGGCCGATCACCTCATGTGGAAGAGTGGCGGACGGTGATCGTGGTGATGCTTTGCTGGTCTCTTAACTCCTAACCAGGGCTGCTTGACCAAGCTGGTAGAGTTGGACGGACGAGATGATCTGTGACGCTCATCTGCGACCGTTGATGAAGTTTTAGGGTTTTGAAGAGGTGCGCAAGCATCACTCTTCAGCTTGGTCGAAACCAAGCATGGGAGGTATTTTGGAATGGACCGACCGGGCATGCGTGTAGACGGCATGCCGGTGTACACGTTCGTACCTCACTGTCCCATGAAGGTGCGATCTAGGCCACTCAATTTGATCGGTAAAGAGGAGCGGTTGAGATCGATTTGCAACAGAAATCCCATGCTGCAAAGGAGTTGGAAACCGCGCACCATGCCTACTTCGGGGGCGCGTTTCGAGACATTCGGCCATGGTTGGCCTTGGTCGATTGGTCATGGGTGTAGGTGGGCCACGATGATCATGTTGACATGCTCAGGACCTTTTAAGTCTACATCTACACCCTCCGTCCAAGCTTGCGAAGATGGACGCTCGTGATCAATTAGCGACACATGTAACATGCCGCAAACCCTAATTAGGGTTTTGGATCGATCGTGTGTACACGACTTCAACCTAACGGTTTGGAAAGCTATGCTCCTCCTTTGGGGAGGCCGGACATGTGGGGCCCACATTGGGCCGGTGGTGATCACGCCAATACCTGTCTGATGGCTAGGGGTCTGATCTAAGCCATCCAAACATGCCGGTGAAGTTGGATGGTCGGGATCATTTTAAGATCCTTAGTGGAATTTCCTACGACCCTTAAAGCATCACGCCGGCCAAACTTTGGGTAAGCGTTTGCTCCTTCCTGGCTAGGTCGTGAGATGGTCGGCTATGCAGGTAGAAAGGGGGCCCACCGGTGTTCATAACGGTGCTTGTCCGACCGGGAATGGGGCGATCCGCGCTGTCAAATCGCGCCGGCGAAGATGAACGGACGTGATGGATTTGAGACTGCCGTAGGCAGCCTTTGTTCGTACGAGCTCCTCTAAGCCGCTCCATACCAGCTTGAACATCCAACTCTAGGCTGGTGTTTGGTGGTTGTTTGGAGGGTGTGACTTGTACTTGACCGGCCATGGCATTAAGAGGCCCGTTGGTGGTCATTGTTGTGGCTGCCTGCTCCTGCTATGGTTCGTCTAGGCTGGTTAAATCGTACGGACAACTTGCGTGGTCATGATTGTTTCTGAGACTGATATGGACAGTCTAGATTCAAAAATATGCTCAATCGGGCTAGTATAACGCACCGAGAGTTGCAGCCCGTAAGGGTATTTCGTACATATTTTATTACTAATGCTTGGAGGTTCGTGTTGCTCTGCTGAGAACAACACTCAGTCGTCATGCCGCACCGGTAATGAGTACAGGAAATACAAGGCTGGTCATGCATTAATTAATAATGCTATAAATTCACAGGGTATATGGGATTGTTGCTACATGCTCCAACCTGGATGAATTTTGTGTAATTAATTCACAGAATACTGGTATTATTGTCATACTCCATTCTAGATGAATTAGTAAGGTGAAGAAGTATTCATCACTTATTAATGGCTTTATCTTTTGCAAGATGTTAGCGCATAATTTTGGCCTTTACAATTTTAGCCTTAAATGAAAATCCACCATCAACAGCCTTAAATGTCGTGCCACAATAAATATTCGACAATTCTCTTTGATTGAAACAGCCGTTTCAGTCTTGGGATAATTGGGAAATACCACAAGACTTTTGCCGAAATTTTTTCATAAACCTCGTGGGTGGTGTCGTCAACGTTCCATCTTGATTCCCCACAGGTGGGACACTTGATGTGATCCTTGTAATCCTTCCTACAGAGAATGCAGTCATTGATGCATACATGTATCTTTTCGTAACCTGAACCCAAATATCTCATCACCTTCTTAGCTTCATATGTACTTTTCATCATCTCATTTCCTGGAGGGAGCATGGATTTTAACAGCGATAGAAGTTCATTAAATAACTTGTCGGAAGCTCCGTGCTTGCTCTTCAGGTTAAACAGTTCACACATTCCAGATATCTTTGTAAAATCGGCACATCCTTCGTATAGGGGTTTCCCAGCATATTCGAGTATCCGTTGCATCTTCTCAGAATCCTTTGAAAAGTTATCTCCTAATAAAGCACTAACCATTTGTATAGTCTCTGCAGCATGTTTTGGTTCATCAGAGTGCAGACCGTCGCTGCCATTACCATCCAGAAGTGTCCACCTTGATGACTCATCTCCTTCTCCGTGCTTAGTCCATACCGCATAATTTTGAATGAATCCATAAGAATATATATGATACTTAACTTTACTTGCCTTGTGCGCGTAGAGGTTGAGACATTTCACACATGGACATAGCAACTTAACTTTGCCCTTGTCGTATGGTTTCGGTTTCCCATTCGCAATATCCCGTTGGTATGTATGCGTAGCAAACTTTATAAATGCATCGACTCCGTCTTGATAACGCGGTTTGGTTCTATCGGTATACATCCAAGATTTATCCATTACTCTAGGATCCATTATGAATTCTCAGATACCTGGACGGAGAAAAAACTTGTGAACATCTTGTGAAAATGCTATTGTGGTCCGAATAAAACTAAGAAATATCATTGCAAAGAGTAATACGTACACAAAGTAATCACAAATCACAATGTGAGTTCAGTTATCATATATGAATCATACAAATAATCAGATGTTAGCTACCTACATACAGTTGCATGTGAATACAATATTTACCCTACTATGACCATTAAAGTTACAATCTCAGTTAACAAAGCAGTACTGAAAAGTATTACTTACACGGTCGATCCGATTATTCCGCAAAGCAAAACTGACAGGGGAATATATGGTTTATCCAGAGATGAATCAGATGATCAAAGTAAACCACTTGTTTCGTTTTCTAGGGGGAGGTTAGAAGATTTAATAGTAGAAACATGAAATGATTTAAGACGAGGGAGATGAACACAGAGGGTAAATGGAAATTTGGCAATATTTTTCCTAATAAATAATTTGGCAAAATATTTAAGTGTATATCGTAAATAATTTGGTAAAACAGGAAGGTAAAGATCCTTCAATTTGCATGCTGCACGTTCTATGTTAAGAATTTTCTCAGTCAAATCTTGTTATCCTGCTGCATAATTTTCTACTTTGACGGCTCTAAAAGACCGGAGTGCAATGCGACTAATATTCATTCCATCCTAAAGATTTTTTTGTTCGTACCAATTCGGAAAAATAAATCAAAATGATAGCTAAAAAGCGGAGTACGTGTTGCTGCAGTTGTTATAACGGTACTAAAGTAAAAAACTAACTTTGTAAAAAGTGGAGTATGTGTTGGTACAGTTGAAAAATAAAATCGTAAGAACTGGAAGAAGTTATGGCCCCAATTAGAATTAAGTGAATTAAAACACATTACTCTAATTGTGTGTTATGTCCAATTAGAATTAATATCTAAACCCAAAGCTTGATTCACCCAATTAACATAATAGGTTTGATCATTGATGGATTTCATTAAAGTCTCACAATCTGATTCATAGATAACATAATTAAAGTTCTTAGAGGGTGCCAGAGTAACAGCTGCCAGCATAGCCTTACATTCCAGCTCCTCAGCTTCAACTCCTATCTTCATTCCTCCATTGAAGCATTGTCCTTATGTAGGATCAGAATATCGTGACATCAATATTTCGCGAGATCAATAAACGACAGCGTTGCGGGCGTC
>JAJJWW010012856.1:600000-797563 GCA_023531295.1 Papaver armeniacum | reverse complement strand
TTTTTTTATTCGTCCGATTATATAGGAGCCCCAAATTTCACCATTACAAAATTCAAAAGATTTCTTATTTCTATACTTTAACAATCGGTAGTCTAGTGAGGTTCTTGTTCCTTCCGATTGTTATAAAAGCAAGATACTCGTTACGCACAAAATCAATATTAATCGGTAGTATAATATCGTTACTAAGCTTCCGATTGATTTATAATAATCGGGCACAAAATAGCTTCCGATTGTGTAAGGGCATTAACGTATTCTCCGCGTTTTTGGACATCCCTTAACGGTGTATATGGGTTGGGAATAAAAAAGTCGCCCCTAATTCTTTTGGGGTCGCCCCTAAAAGTGCCAGGTTTAGTAAGGGTTGGGGTTTTGTTTGATTACTGAAAAAAAGTTTCAAAAAATTTGAGATTTTTACAAATATCGATTTTTGGGGCAACTTCATAATCGGTAGGTTAGGTGAACTCCATAACTTCCGATTGTAGGTTATTTCAAAATAACAAAATTTTAAAACTACATATGTACATAT
Source organism: Papaver armeniacum (assembly GCA_023531295.1). Lineage (NCBI taxonomy): Eukaryota > Viridiplantae > Streptophyta > Magnoliopsida > Ranunculales > Papaveraceae > Papaver > Papaver armeniacum. The sequence goes on along the minus strand of JAJJWW010012856.1, from coordinate 797,040 downwards.
TACCCTCTGATTATCCTAACATCTACCGATTATGAATGGAAATTACCGATTATTGTTTTATCTACCGATTATGGAGGGTATAATTGTAATTTCAAAAAATCACCGATAAGGGATGACTTAATTTTAGGTTTGGGTGATATTTTTTGTCTTTTTGTGTCGCCCCTAATTCTTTCAGGGTCGCCCCTAATGACGCCAGAAACTTAAAATCTAAATAAGGAAAAAGATTCTCCCAATGAATACTAGCTTTTAAACCTAGCATTTTTAGGGGCCACCTAAAAGGAATTAGGGGCCAATAATAAGACAATATAAGGTCACCAAAACCTAAATTGAAGCTAGCCCTTATCTCGCGTATTTCGTAGTGGCGAAATTGCCCTTCCCAATCGGTAGTTTAACTACAACCGGCAGTACAGTGTGTTACTTTAACCTCCGAATATACTCAATTTTCGAATTTTGGTACTACCATAATCAGTAGTAAATTTAACTACTGAATGTATATCGGCCCCAAAATGAGATTTTGTCAAAATTCTAAAATTTTCGAACTTTGGTACTACCATAATCGGTAGTAAAGTGTGTTAATTTAACCTCCAAATATACTCAATTTTCTAATTTTAGTACTACCATAATCGGTAGTAAATTTAACTTCCGAATGTATATTGGCCTCAAAATGAGATTTTGCCAAAATTCTAAAAAATTTGAACTTCGGTACTACCATAATCGGTAGTAAAGTGTGTTAATATACTCAATTTTCGAATTTTAGCACTACCATAATCGGTAGTAAATTAACTTCTGAATGTATATTGGCCCCAAAATGTGATTTTGCCAAAATCCTAAAATTTTCGAACTTTGGTACTACCATAATCGGTAGTAAAGTGTGTTACTTTAACCTCCGAATATACTCAATTTTCGAATTTTAGTACTACCATAATCGGTAGTAAATTTAGAATTTGCAATTGGGGGATATAGAAACTAATTGGGGGATATGAATTACTTCCCCCAACCAATAGTGTCTGCTAAGGGGTGTTTATGGGGGGCGAAAATACTAAAACACCCTTCCCTCAAAATAAAAATAAAAAAACTTAAAATCAAAAAACAAAATCATATCCCCATTTCCATCTCCACTTCTTATTAATCTTTTTAGGGTTAAAACTTTGAAACCCAAATGTTCCCCATTCTCTTTCAAATTCTAAATTTTCCCCATTTCCTTTCAAATTCTCTTCTCCTTCTCTGCCGGAAGTGATGAAGATCATGCCGGAAGTGATGAAGAACACGTCGTAAATGATGAAGGTCACGCCGGAAGTGATGAAGATCATGCCGGAAGTGATGAAGAACACGTCGGAAATGATGAAGGTCACGCCGGAAGTGATGAAGACCATGCCGGAATTGATGTAATTCAATGCCGGAACTAAATTCCGGCATGCTCGATATCAATCTATCAATGCCGGTAGTCAAGTGAAAAAAAAAATCTGAATACTTTTCATCATGTGCCGGCATGGTTATTTAGGATGAAGACCACGCCGGAAGTGAGTTCCGGCATGGTTATTTAGAATGAAGACCACGCCGGAAGTGAGTTCCGGCATGGTTATTTAGGATGAAGACCACGCCGGAAGTGATGAAGAACATGTCGGAAATGATGAAGACCATGCCTAAGTGATGAAATTCAATGCACAGGAACTAAATGCCGGCATGCTCGATATAAATCTATCAATGCCCGTAGTTAAGTGAAAAAAAAATCAATTTTACGGATACTTTTCATCATGTTCCGCATAGAAATTTAAGCAAAAACCATGCCTAAGTAGTTCCGGCATCTTTGGAAAATCGAGATAAGCGTGCCGGGAAACGGTATTAAAACACAAAAAATAGGTTTTGAAAAATTTTGAACCCCCGGATAGTGGCAAACAATTTATGAAAATTTCCAACAAATGTTGGCATGGTTTTTTGGTTGAATACCATGCCGGCACCAAGCTTTTTCAGCTGCAACAATGGTGGATTCAAAGAAAAAAAATCAAATTTTCAACCTCTTAGAAGCAATTCTCTCATCACAATCATCTTCCATTTTCAAAAAAAAATTCCACTCAAAAACCATTTTCCCTCCTTCTACTCTCAACTAACCCACACAAATTCAAATAAAAATAAATACACACTAATTTATCCCCCAAATACTTAACATTTTACTAATTATAATTAATCAATAATCCTGATTAGTGGGGGCTAGATTAGGAATTAAAAAATAATTACATAGGGGGTCACCCAAAATTGCTATTGGGACACCGTTTTTGTCCTGTAGCTATATCCCCCAATTAATTCCCATGTCCTCCAATTACGTGTTCTAAATTTAACTTCCGAATGTATATTGGCCCTAAAATGTGATTTTGCCAAAATCCTAAATTTTCGAACTTTGGTACTACCATAATCGGTAGTAAATTGTGTTAATAAGTGATGATTATTATCTACCGACTGTGTTCATGCCCCAAATTCAAAATTTCAAAACTTAATAAAAAAATTAAATTTCCACTTTCACAATCGGTAGTTTATGGTGTTCATTATCTACCGATTGTGCGTAACTTTTATTACGGAGAAATTGATTTTTTTGAATCAAGAATAATCGGTAGATAACGATCAATTTACTTACCGATTATGGTTGATGTTCTTAAGAAATGATGAACATCGACCATAAACGATAGGTAAAGTATATTATTATCTACCGATTATGTTTCTGCTACTGTAAATCCAAGAACATCAACCATAATCGGTAGGTAAAATAGATTGTGATCTACCGATTATGTTTCTGCTACTGTAAATCCAAGAAAATTTTGGGTCAAATTTTTGATTTCAAATAATCAAATCCTGATTTTGAATCACAACTACTATCATCTATTCGTTTTGTTTGTTTAACTCCTTTTTTGAATTTTGGGTTTTATTTTTAAACAATTAATCATAACATTGGTTTGTTCGACGATCTTTGTTTTGAATCAAAATTAAAATGATGATTTTTTTTTCAATGGATAGAAAAGAGAAGAAGAGGAATGATATGATTATGAAAATAAAGAATATTGGTTTAGATTTAGTATTAAGGTGAAGGACAATATAGACAATTTCCTATTTTTAAGACACCCCTTAACCCCCTTCAATGGATGAGAATAAGAAGATGGCCCCTAATTCCTTTTGAGTGGCCCCTAAAAATGGTACGCTTTTAAACTCTCACCAACAAAGGTATACTAAAAATAATGATGTGGAAAGAAAGTGAAAGAGTTGAAAAATCTTGAAAAAGAAGCATTCCCATTGTAGTATATATAAAGAAAAAAACAAAACTACATTCTCCAAAATCAGTTTCACTCCTGCTAATGACTTGTGGGTTAGGCTGGCTCTAATCATCTCCAAGATCCAAGATTATACACTGTGAAAGTGTCGTTTATAGTGCTACAGTTTCTTGGATTCTCAGAGAGTGTTTCGTTTTGCTTGGATCCAAGATGGAAGTAATCCAGGCGCGCGGTTTGAAACTGCGTATCAAAAAAGTTTTATACGCGGTTCTTAAATGCGTATTGTCATTACTTTATAGAAACTCAATTATCAATACCATATACACCGTTGGATTCCTAGTCTTATTGGAGATCTAATGGTTGATAAATGATGTGCCGTTTCTAACTGCGTGCCGCACAGTTTCAAACCCCGTATGGACGTAGAATCTTGGATTTTCAATGCGACTAGGCGTTGGTTTTTGGTGACGTGGATTCAACAAGAAAGTTGAATCTTGCAGCACGATTAGACTCAGCCTTAAGGTTTTCAAAGACAAAACTTTGCATTAATCACGAGGAAAGAAAATCAAAGAGTTTGATGCAAAAAGATTGAAAGCTCCCCCGGCCCAGAGCCGTTGAACTACTGTATTTATCTTTTTTCACATGAACGCATTAAATAATTCCTTTTGTTGTACTTTCGGAGATAGGTGTAGGGTCAAGTTAGCTGCGACTTTATGTACTATCTGTTTTTGTTATACAAGTAACAGATTCATGTTCAGGCTTCAGAGATAGATATGCATGTATTTACACTTGTACTTGGTACTGATAAACAGCTGGTCTTAGAACTCAGTTCAATGAAATCATTGACTTCTATTTTCTTAGCTCCCATGTATACTGAGCATGATAACTCGAATATTTTCACATGCCACTAGCCAGTACACAGAATGTCAAGAACCGGTGGTTAAATATCTTTTCGGGCTACACTTCGTGCTTAAATAAGAAATATGCAGTTGACTGAAGAAGTTTGATGTGGCCATCCAAGTAGCCATCTCGGAAAATGCTTAACCCCAGTTTATGCGATCGGTGAACTGAAAGTTAATAAGCCTCCTTGGTATCTTTGAAAATGTAAAGAAAACACAGCCGTTCGTTTTCTGGTTATGTGTCCTCCGCTTTTTAATTTCTCCGGGTGTCCGGTGGATCCCATCTCTCAAAATTTGTTTTCTTTCTTCTTCTCTTCTCCTCCTCCCATCAACTGTAACCTCCATTAAAACTCAAAATTTCATCGTCTTCGATTAATCGACGATTCAAAAATTAATCAAGTGCAGTGTAATGACTTATATGAGGTATGTTTTGAAAACCCAGTTACGATTTGGTTTATTTTGTTCGATTTAAGTTTAATTTCTATCAAAAATTAGGGTTTTAGATGAAAATTGAAATTGAAATTTCTGGGTTTATGTGAGTTACGGTTGATTTTAACTCAATTACGAACCGTAACTGGAGATTTTGATGTTGTTACGGTTGGTAATAGTTCAATTACCAACCGTATGTTCTTATATCTGAGAATTTTCTTCAGTTACGGTTGGTATCAAGCATTTGGTTACCAACCGTAACTGAGTTACGGTTCGTATCGAGCATTTAGTTACCAACCGTAACTAGTTATTCAAGTTTAACCAGTTACTGTTGGTTAATTTCTTCAATTGATTGAGATTGACCTTCTCCTCTACATTTTTTTTAACTATAAAAATCTGATTTTGGTTTTGATTTTGAGTTAATATAAGTGAAATTAATCATTAACACTAAACTTGATTATCATCACTAAACTAGGTTATCAATTATGAGGGTTAATTTGTCATTCCAGTTTTTTTGGATAAGGGACACTTGAATTATCATGTAATGACCCTTTTTGTCCTATTACAATGTCGCCCCTCTAGTAAACCATGATGCCCCTATAACAGGCTTGTGATAAAAAGTTCTCCTAATTATTGCTTTTAAAACAAGTTTTATTCCCCATTGTAACACTGCTATATGAATTTTCTTTGTGGGGTTTATGCATTATATGAATTTTCTTTGTGGGGTTTATGCATATTAGAACTTCTCCAATAGAATGTATGTTGGGATAAATGCTTAAATCCACATAAGATAGACATTCATTGATGTGATTGTGAATAGTGGTAAAAAGTGATTCGATTCTCGAACTTGTGAAGGATAACTTTAGACTTAAATTCAAAACTAAAATAGAAAACTCACTAATAATTATAGCAAACACTGACAAAGTTGATACCAATATTAAAAGACACTGAGGCTAAAATTCCACTATTTTCCAAGTTCAAAGTGATTTAATCCCAATATTTATATTCATGCAATTTTCTCGTTCAATTTGATTCTAACTATTGCAACAAGTAGATTCTTAAAATAACAAGTGTAAATCCGAAGCATTGAACATCAAAAACCTAGGTCCAAGTATGCTCTATCAAAAGAAATAACAATTGCTTAACAAAAATCATTCAAACAATTCTCGATCAAGGCAAATAATCATATAATAATTGCAAATAAAAAGATAAAATAGAATAAAACACTTTTTGTTGGAAAAATAGCTTCCTCTATCGCCTCAACAATGGGTTTAGCTCCTCATATTAACCATGATCTCAAAGTATGTGTTTATGGCTCAAAAGATGATTAAAAGGATGAAAGTAATAAAACAACCGATTTGCAATAGTGTGAGTGTGTTACAGAATCTCTGTTACAAAGGAGACACAGTGGCTAAAGACCTAATGCAATCACAGTTGATAAATGACATGTATGTTCAGCTGTTGAATAGCGATAGTTCTCTGCGACAGATGCTTGTGCGTCTTATGTTCTTCGTGTTCTTGGTATTGCAGCAGCAGAAATAAAATTCTAACTCGTGATTTAAGCTTTCTGTTCTCCTCTAAACTTCCCCAAAAGTGTACGTAACCCTTCCTTGACATCTCAACACCCTTTATATAGCTAACAGGTCCCATAAATCCGATTAAATCCAAGAATTATTCTTGGTTACCTCAACCAAAAGTTACGGGATTTTTCATCCTCCTGATTCCTCTCTACGTGTGTTTGAGCTATCAAATCTTTCCAAAAATAGAAGAACCCAACTATAGATAGAGTTCTCTTCCCTTAATACTACACGCACATGCCAAATATGGTTAAAGAGAATCCTGAAACTTCCTTCACCTCTGTTTTGCTTGAACTCGACGAAATCTCCCTTTATTTTCGAATTTGGGTCCTGTTTAGTATTAACAGGATCATATCCATCAAAATCCACTTCCAAGTCCGACTGAATCTCGTCCAAAATCCTGCCAGGAAACTTCGCAGGTGAAAGTCCACTGTTTCACTCCAACCCGATGATACAACCCAATCTGATCAATCCAAACGATCGTACCAACTCTGTTGTGCTATAACAGGTCCATCCCAACGAAAATCAGCCATTGAATCTACATAGAAATCGCTCAAAACTCCAACCCTAAATCTGCTTGTGCGCTGGTTTGTTTTCCCGCCAAAACAGATTTGAATTTTGGGGAAGAAGTTGGTCGCCCCTATCCTCGACTGGGGTGTAAATAACACATGCATTGGGGGTGCCCCTTAGTAATTTGGTACCCCTTATCCATAATGAGAGTTCGAATTGTAGGATCAGAATATCGCAACAACCATACCTCGCGAGATCAATAAACGAAAGCATTGATAGTGTCGCAGAAGAATAATATAAATGACACAATGAATGACGGCAGCCAAAACACGAGAAAGATGTGAAGACACAGCGAGATCTAGGATAGTTGCGAGATTATATATTTGTACACTTGCGATATCTCGCAAGTCATTCCCGAAAATAAAGGACAGCTTAGCTGTCATCCATTGTATACTGCCTTACATAAAGAGTCGAATAAGTCTGTTGTAGAGAGATCTTTTTCTGAGTGTTGGACAAGTTATTAGGAGAGAGAAAGTTTGTAGTAATTTCTTTAACCTCTTTTCCATTTCATTTTGTAAACGTTTAAGGAATTAATCAATAAAAATCATTATCATTCATCTTCAAATGTCTTAGTTGTGTGAATTCTTGTGAGGGGTGTAGTGTAGGATTTCCTGCAACTACATATTGGCGCTAGAAGGAGGGGGAGATTGAAGATAAGAGATTGGATATTGTCATTAAAATTCAACAAATCAAGAGTATGATGGATAAATTGGAGAAAATCAGAATCAAAGAGAATGATGGAGAACTGGAATGTAATATGATTACAAAAACAATGGTTAATGAATTTCATGAAAATATCAAAGGGAGAGTACACAAAAGAGATTTTGAAGGAAAGAAAATTGTAACAGCAGAGAAGATGTCACCCTTGAAAGAATGGGAAAAACAGAGAATTATATTCACAGCAACGGAGAAATCAGGAGAGAATTTAAATCACACATCTCCATTAGTGATTACAATAAATGCAAGCAAAGAAGGAGGAAAATTAACAAAAACAATGGAAAAATGGGAAATAAATAGAACTTTGGTGGATACATGGAGTTCAGTGAATATAATGTTTTATCATGCATATAAAAAATTAGGGTACAAAGATGAAGAAATGACTTCCGCAACATATCATATCTATGGTTTCGGCAAATCAATAACAAAACCTAAAAGGGAAATAAAAATACGAATTTTGTTGGGAGAAATTGAAACACATGTGACGCTATGTGTAGTGGATATGGAATCACCATATAACATGCTATTGGGAAGACCATGGATACATGCAATAAAAGCTGTAGCATCAACATTTCATCAATGTGTCAAATTTCCTATGCCGAGTGGAATTGGCGAAATCAGAGGAGATACCAATAAAGGAAGAATATATCATCAAATCAAGTAAAACATTATGAAGAATGGTGAAGAGGCGAAAAGATCGCAAGAAGATGGCAAAAGCAGCGAAAAAGGAAGAAGAATTTAGAACTTACATGATAAGAGAGGAAGAAGGAAAAGGAATATGTGGTGAAGAGAATGATCTCGCGAAGGAAGTAAAAGGACCAACGCCCATGGGAGAACCGACGGCTAGTTACACTGCGGCAGAGCCAACAAAATAAGTGAATATCGGAACTGAAGAAGAACCCAAGATGTTAAAAATTGGGACTAAAATGGAGGCGGATGAGGAAAGAAAGACCATTGATTTGTTACGAGATTATAAAGACATTTTCGCGTGGGATATGGATGAGATGCCTAGAATAGATCCGTCTGTAGCGTGTCATAAATTAGAGATTGATAAAAATGCAAGACCATTTAAGCAAAGAATTAGAAAAATTGCAACAACTTATCATCCTCAAATAGAAGAAGAGTTGCAGAAGATGCTTGATGCCGGTATTATTAGACAAGCAAAATACCCTGAATGGATAGTAAATATGGTTGTAGTTCCAAAGAAGAAAAAAGGAATAAGAATTTGTATAGATTTTACCGATCTAAACAAAGCTTGTCCAAAAGATAGTTTTCCCTTGCCGATATTCCGAAATGGTTGAATCAAAGAAGGAAATGAAAGGATATCCTCTCTTGATGGATATAAGGGATACAATCAAATTCCTCTCATTGAAGAAGACCAAGAGCATACTTTGCATTTTTCGCTCCAAGAGGATTATCATCACACAAAATGCCATTTGGCCTCCGAAATCTTTGGAGCAACATACCAAAGGATGGTAGAAAAAGTGTTCAAAAATGGATACATAAAACACTAGAGGTATACGTGGATGACATGTTAATAAAAAGTAAAGAAGCAAAAGATCATGTACGGGATTTGAAGGAAATTTTTGAACAAATGAGACATTTCAACATCAAAGTAAATCCAGAAAAATGTACCTTTGGGGTGGCATCTGGAAAATTTTTAGGATACATCGTATCAAAAAAAAGAATACAAGTTGATCCAGAGAAAGTACAAGCAATTCGCGATATGCCGACACCAGCAACAGTGAAAGATGTGCAAAAGCTAAATGGATTATTAGCTTCGCTAGGGAGATTCATCTCGCGATCATCTGATAAATGCAAACATTTTTTCAACATACTTAAAAAGGGAGCAAAATTTAGGTGGACGGATGAATGTGAAAAGGCGTTGCAAGGAATAAAAGAACATCTAATGGATATATCAATATTACAAAAAGCGAGAACTGGGGAGGAATTACTAATTTACCTCGCGACAACCTCGCATGCACTAAGCGCAGATATTATTGCGAATGGACGCAGGTGTGGAAAAACCAATTTATTATATCAGCAAAACATTCAATGCCGCAGAGAAAAATTATTCAAAAATTAAAAAATTAATTTTGGCATTAGTTTACGCAACATTTAAACTTCGCATCTACTTCAAAGCACACACGGTAAAGGTAATGACAAAAGTACCAATTGAGACAGTAATGAAAAATTCAAAAAGGTCAGGAAGGGTTGAAAGATGGAATGCTCAAGTAAGTCATTGCAAACTCAAATATGAAGTGTTATCCTCACCCAAATCACAAGTTGTTGCAGACTTTTTAGCAGAATTTCCATTGGAAGAGGATGAAGCAGTGGAAGAAATAATGGATGTAGAAGAGGAACATGGAAATCCGAGGGATTTATTAACTGAACCAAACAGATGGGAAATATTGGTAGATGGATCGTCAAATGGAGAAGGTAACGGAATTGGGATCATAGTAATTTCGCCAGAAGGCAATAAAATGGCTTTCTCTTTTAGATTAGAATTTGCATCTACCAACAATGAAACAGAGTATGAAGCTATAGTACATGCTTTGCGATTTACAATAGAAATGAAGTTGGAGAATGTAAGAGTTACCAGTGATTCTCAGTTAGCTATTCGCCAGATAAAAGAAGAGTATACTACAAATGAAGCATCCTTGAAAAAATACAAAAAACTTGTTGAAGAATTGTCAGCGAAAATACCAAAAATAAAGTGAGGCACATATCAAGAAAAGACAATAGACTCGCAGATTCTTTTGCTTTTATATCAAGTATGATGACAGATCCATCTGCGAGATGCATAAAAATACAGACACTTCTATCACCATCAATCAACAAAGAGGAAGAAGAAGAAGTAATGCTCATAGAAGATGAAATACAAAGACCCCATTGCGAGGATTGGAGGACAGAACTTCATGCTTATCTAATGAAAGGAGAAACACCAAGAAATAGGTTAGAGATGCACAAATTAAAAAGTCGTGCAACAAATTATGAATTAAGAGACGGGGTATTGTACCTAAGATCATTTAATGGACCCTCGCTTAGATGTTTAACACGAAAGGAAGGAGATGCAGTGTTAAAAATGCTACACAGTGGGGATGCTGGCAATCATAGTGGCGGAAGGTCTTTAGCACATAAGGCGAAAATGCAAGGCTATTATTGGCCATATATGCATGAAGATACAAAACAAATATCAAGACGTTGCGAAGATTGTCAAAGACACGGAAAGAAAATACATGCACCAGGAGCACCATTAACCTCTTCAACAAGTGTATGGCCTTTTGGAAAGTGGGGTTAGATATTGTAGGACCATTTTTACCAGGTGCAGGGCAAAGGAGATATCTGATTGTCGCTACAGATTATTTCACAAAGTGGGCATAAGTAAAAGCGGTACAACACATTCGCGATAAAGATATTTTTACTTTCATATTCGAAAACATAATATGCAGATTTGGAGTTCCAGCACAGTTGGTATCTGACAATGGGAAACAGTTTGAGGGACAAAATATAGAATTACTGCTTAATGCATTTCAAATAAAATGTGGGAAATCAACTCCTTTATACCCATGAGCCAATGGACAAAGTGGAAGCAACAAATAAAACAATCATGATATACGAAAAGAAATTAGAAGGGCATAATAAGGCATGGTGTGAACAAGTGCATACTGTAGTATGGGCTTACAATACAACAAGGCGAGAAGCTACGGGGATGTCACCATTTTGTCTAACCTATGGAGTTGAAGTTGTACTTCCGACAGAAGTTATTATTCCAACAACAAAGAGAGAAGCTTGGGAGAAAAATCTTAGTGCGGGTAACATTTTGGTTAAATTAGATGAATTAGAAGAAAAAAGAGAAAGCACTACAGCATATGGAGAATTATCAGCGAAGATTGGCCAGAGAATATAACAAACGTGTCAAAACACGAGAATTTCAACCAGGTGATATGGTATTGCGAGAAACACCAATATATCAGCGAGAAAGTGGTGGCAAGTTGTAAAAAAAAATGGGATGGACCTTATATCATCAAGGAGATAGTTGGAACAGGGGCATATAGATTAATGGATCCTGAGGGCAAAGATGTGGGCCAAAGATTGGATAGACCGTGGAATAGATTGTATCTCAAGAAATATTACCCGTAGAAGATATAAGGGAAGGAATAAGTTGCGAAATATTGAATGGATGAAATGAAATAAATTTATAAAAAATGCTCTTGCGACAGAGTGATTGCGAAATTGCATAAAATAAAGAAAGAATGTGCGAACATCTCGCCAATAAAATAACAAGAGATAATCAAAAATGAATGATTGAACGAATTGACAGAAATGAATGAGTGAGTGAATGGGACGAACCTTTATGGCGTACACCCTAGTTCGCGAATGATATTTCGTAAGAGGCGAATGTAAGACCTAAAGTGCGTCATATAAGGGGGTATCTCTTGACATGGCTCAGGGAAAAGGTTACACCGCCCCTGGAACCTGAGTCATGAAAATTTGAGGTCAATAAAGCCCATCCGGGGAGATACCTTGGATTTCCAACTATATATATAAGGTTATACCCTGGTTGGACGACCGAGGGTCTCTTCCAAGGAGTCAGTGTATGACCAAGGCGCCGAGGTACACGGTTGAGCCAAGAGTGCCTGGGGCATTTGAAGTGTCTCGGCCATTCTTGGCAAGTCTTGGCACATCTTTTCACTCGGCCGAAGAAAACTCCACTTAGGGTGCAGTCTCGTAACCATAAACCCTATAGGTATAAGGGATAAGAGGTCATGCGAAAACAACTCGGTTGTTGTTAAGACCGGATGGGAGGAGCTAGTCTTGTATGGCCGATGTACGCCTCCTTGAAGGGGCAACCAGGAGATGATAAGGGCGGCACCCTCCATTAGGGAGCTGATAAGTGTCAAAAGAAGCAAATGTCATGAGGCTCTATTTTCGCAAGAAAATTTAGGCTTGTCATATTTGTGCGATGATCCTGAAGAGGCAATAATACTAACGCGAGGGTAAGACGAGATCAATGGGTTTTTACATGAAAGTGTAAAGACGTCCTGCCATTTCGTCGCAAGACGGCAATGTCATGGGGCTTCAAGTTCGCAAGAATTTTAAGGCCTGTCATATTGTCGCAACAAAAATATCCTTCAGAGGCAAAAATACTAAGAAAATGATAAGACAAGATCAATGGGTCGTTACATGAAAGTGTAATGACGTCCTGCGATTTTGTCGCAAGACGGCAATGTCATGGGGTGATAGGTGTAGAATACACCGTATTTACTATCTAGAGTTTATGCTTTCTTTGCTATTTTTCTTGTAAATTATGTATTTTACGCTTGTTTTGAGTTTTGTAGCTACTCTGGAGTCACACGGAGGAAAAGAAGAAGAAATCACTCAATTCGAGAAAAAGGGTAAAATTGTCATTTCACCAAGGAGGGAATACTATATGGAGCACAGCTAAGGTTAAGGGGCGACCCAATTTGGAGGAGTGCTAAAGCCAGGCCCGCAGAGGTTAAGGGGTTTGCCATCGGGGTATCCCTTATCATTTATCAAGGGGTGTATTTATCGTGTCTTATTCAATGGGGTATACCTATCTATATCGTCCCAACCCTAGGTCGAGAGATTTTTCTCAATTCATATTTCGTACACAGTGAGGAAGAAAAGCAGCCATGGCTGCCGTTACTACTTTTGAGATCGAGAATTCAGATCGAGCGAGAAAAGGAAGATAAAGAAGAACTGCGAGTTCTTGCCATGAGTCGATGAACATCCCATGAGGAAGATAAAGAAGAAGAAGAGGGTTTGATGTTGCATCCGATATCGATTGGAAGGAGGAATTGAGCTTGGTTTTGAGTCGTTACTCAACACGAGAGGTGAATTGAAGAAGCGAGAGAAGTTGATGGCGTTTTCGTGGTTCGATCCGAAGAAACGACAATGAGATCGGAGATGGCTCGATGAATCAAGATGGGTTTGGTGGCCGTTTGGAGCTCCTGACTGAGTTAGATGAAGAACAGAGGTGGGTTGAGCTTGAATGAGTTGTTGTTGTACTATGAGATGAACAAGAGAAATTCGTCGTGGATTGAGTGGTGGTAATTTTGAGAAATCGATAGAAGGGAACAATGGAGTATCATAGATTGAAAATGGTGTTGGTGGTGATTGATTGAGAGGGTTAATAGAAAATGGGTTAGTGATGCTTTTCATTTTGACAAAGAATCGTGTTGGTGGTGCTGGCGGTGCTGAGTTAATGTTGCAGGAGCAGATAGAACACAACGATTGAGCTGAAAGTGCCTGTGTTGCAGGAATGAACAAAATGAATGTTCGAATTGCTTTAGATGTATGCTAGGAATGTCACAGGATGGAGCCGAAAGAATGGCACAAACAACGGCCTTGAAAGCCCTATAAACAAATCAAACTCGGCCAATTTTCCCTCCGGCGAGCCGACTCGCACCGATCCGCACGATCCCGATGACCGATCCCAACCGAGTTCAGACCGATTCCCGTGAACTCGAAATAGGATTAAGTCGGCCGAGTTAGCAGCTGATTCAAGAATCGACTCATCTGAGTAAGCCCAGTTAGCTGAGTCAGAAGCTAACTCGAGTCTGACTCACTCCTTCTCCTTGACCTTTGACTAACTGTTGACTGACGGTTGACCCATTTGACCGTTAGTCCTAACGGAGGACCGGACGGAATATTCCGTCGAATATTCTCTCGACGGAGAAATTTTCAGGTGACCGGCGGTGACGTTTTCCGGCCGAATTCCGGCCACAATCCCAGTTTTCCGGCGAGCCAAAAATTCCAGAATTTTCTATGGACTTCTCTCATGAGTGTGAAGACTTGGGCTTGGAATTGGATGGAGAATTGGACTCAAATTTGGAAAGAGAAGGTGGAAGAGTTGAGAAAAACTTGGATTTGGAAATTGAATTGCAAAAGGAAAAGGATTCTAATCCTTAGAAGATTTGGAGAATTTTGAAGCCTATAAATAGAGAAGTTTTCTACAACTTCTACACACATATCTACACACACAATTCTTTTCTTTTCTTATTCTTTGTGTGAACTCTTTTAACATGAGTAGTTAATTTTATTGATTGAGGATGAATTCCTAGTTTTTAAACATATGATTTGAGTTTTTGTTTTTAATTCTATCTTGAGATTTTTCACATGATTATCGATTGTTTTTACTAATAGGAGTGATCTTAAAGACATTCATGATTGATTAATAGATTGTTTGGAGTGCACGCTAAATTGATTTGTTAATTCGATCTAAAGCTAGTGAAAGTTAGGGGATAAGTAATCGTTCTTTGACTCTTTACATAAGTAGCAAACACGAGACCTTGCGGAGGGATTCCGTGGAGCAATTGTGTGTAGAAACAACGTTAGCAAGTAGACCTTGAGCTAAGAGTCTAACTACTAATATCAACCTAAGAAATTCACAAAACCTAATGCATGAGCCAAGTTACATCTAGGTTGAGCTAATTCTAGGTGGTTTGGTGATTAGAATCCGGTAGTCGAGAACTTCCGTGTCCTAAGATATAAGGGATTTAGGGGTTTAGCACTGAGCTAGCTGCTTTACCTACGGTTGGTGATAATTGGTGACTAATAACAAGTAGAAAAGAACATAACTTGATTCATTGTTTCGTAACGAAGAAGGATTCCTTGGTCTTGTCTCTCTTATTGTTTTCAACTTTCGATTTTAATTGCTTTGTTTATTTTTCTTTTGCTTTTTACACCCCCTTTCGTGACAACTTTTACAACTAAGATCTCTTGCTCCTCGTGGGAACGAACTTGACTTCCATTATATTATTTTTAATTGAGTGGAAATTTTGAATTAATTTGATTGCACCTACGACACGCATCAAATTTTGGCGCCGCCACCAGGGGAGCAAATGGATGATTTTAGTTGTTTTTATTTTTCTTTTTGCTTTATTCTTGCTTTGTTGGATTCTATTCCGTATCTAACTTGGTTTTTGAATCTTATTTCGTGTATCGGTTTTCCATGTACGGTGGACAAGAGCAAGCATATTACAACAATCAATACGGTTTTCAACCTCAACATTATGACAACTTCCAACCATCCTTAGGATACAATCAAAACCAATATTTTGGCTATGATAAATTTCCTACAGAATCTTATGGATATTCTCATACATATCAACAACCTTATGGCGGGTATGTAAGTGGACAAACACACGGATGGAAGGATAGTTATGCATCTAACAATTTGTTTTCTAGTAATGTGCAGACAAAGAATTTGGAATATACTCCTCTTCATCGTGTTTTTCCTTCACTTTTCCCAAAAGAGGAGATGCCGTCTAACGGTGGTAAGCGTGTGAACGTCAGGAAACTTGCACAGAAATTATACAAATTGGAAGATGATGGAGACTCGGAAGAGCTTGTCGCGGAAATTAGTAGGACTATTCATATGGAACTTAAACGACGTCGGGATAAAGGTTATGAAACCGATGAAGATTCTTATTATGGTGAGTCCGAAAATGAAGATGATTGTGTTGAAAAGGACAAACCTTTGGAGACTTTTGATGACGATAGTGTAGCTTACTCGAGCCTTGATCTTAATAATGATCAATCACCTATTCAAAAGGACGAGCTTGAGGAAGATGCATTTATTGCTTGGCAAAACTTTCTTAAGGAAAGATGGGAGTCCGCGGAAGTGTATGAATGTTCCGACAATGAGGAAGTTATTCCAACTCCGGATCATAATAACGATCCTTCACCTATTCAAAAGGAGGAGATTGGGTGTGACTTACCTATTGTTATAAACGGTGTAACACCCGCACAAGAAGATTTTACAATCTATACCGATGAGAATCACTTTAGTGAATGGCCCGATTCCGATGATGAGAATGTTGAAGAGATGATTATAGAGGATGAAACCACATTTATTGATTTTGTGGAAGACCCAATTGAACTTGCGAATGATTTTAATGATACCGAGACTATGGTTAAGGTAGAAAACGACGAAGAATGGTTGCGAGGTTTAATAGAGGACCACGATATACAAGAGGTAAGTGATTCACTTGAATTTTTTAAGGATGAAGAGGATTCTATAATACAAGAATTTTTGAAAGGTTTGTCTAACCCTTTGCCTATTGATTCTTCTCCTTTACCTCTTATTGGTTTGAATGTATGTGCTTCGAAAGTATTTTTGGATGATTTTGTTTCTAAATATCCACCATTGGAAACACTTGATGCTAACACCATGCAGGTTTGCCAAGAGGAATACATGGAAGTTCCCGAATTCTATGTTCTTTATACACTTCCGAGTGTGGACGAGAATAAGTGTGGGGGAAATTTCTATCGAGCGATAATTTCACTATTGTTTTCTTGTGCTAATATTTGTATGGAGTTATTGTTTGCAAAACAGGTATTATGGGTGGATCCTCAAATTTTCCGATTGTTAGTATATGGGGAATGAATCTTACAAGAGCCAAGTCGGGCCGTCGACTTTAAAACAAGCGCTTAATGGGAGGCAACCCATCGGTTTTGTATTTCTTATCCTTTTGTTTTTGTTATTTCTTTTTCTTGTTTCTTATCATGTTAAAATTTCCCACCTTGACTTTACTAGGAGGATTCAATTACATTGAGGACAATGTAAGGTTTAAGTGTGGGGGAGTGGTTAAGCATGTTTTTAAAACAAAAATTACAAAAAAATTTTGAAAAAAACAAAAAAAAAAGAGTTTTACTTAAAAATTCCAACTTTTAAAGATTTTAGAGTCACTAGCATACTTCTAGGTATGTTTACATAGAGATTTTGACCGACATAATTGAACTTGGAAATGTTAGAGAACTACATTCGGATTTCTTGTTTGTTAGAGTGTTAAATAATGGATTTAATCATGCCGGTGATGCGAATTTGGTGCGGGGAGAAGTGCGTTATTAGAGTTGCTGATCAATCATTAGTGGAGACTACCCGTATTCATATCATGAGAGGCACCGACCAGAAATCTTCCATCTACTAAAGAGCTTCTTTTGAGTGTGTGTCACCGTAAGTTAATTCCGGGTAGAATGGTGAGCTACCCAACCTCCCACCAATAGAAGCACTACTCTTTGATCTCTTGAGTGCTAATTTTGTCAATCATGAGGGTGACGTCCATGGATGAAAGCTTCCTTCTTGTAGTTCGATTTGCAGTTAGCACCATTCTCTCTCGAAAACAACGGATCCATAGAAACACTCTCATCATCAACAAGGAGCGACACCAAAATCTACAAGGAAAGTTGGAAAAGTTTAAGGTTTATAAGCAACGGAACGAGAAAAAGAGCAAATTTCAAACTTAAGTAAAGCAACATACAAATGAGCGGAATTCACATATATGTTGAAGACTTACAATACAATGAGGTAATTTTATATCCAAGTATAAAGACTTATTCATGAAAGCGAAGAAAATTAAAAGGTGAGAATTTTTGAAGTTTATGATTTCAAGACGATACAAGTTGTGAAGAATCAAGCGGTAAAATACTTCTCCCACGGCCATGGTTTATTTTGTATTTAATTTCTCTTGTTTCAAAAAAAAAAAAAAAAAAAAAAAAAAAAAAAAAAAAAAAAAACAAGAGAAATATTTGTTTTGTTTATAAGCCGTGGGAAGGAAAATTTATAAGGAAGTTTCAAGCGACAAGGATTTTTAAGGTAAAAGAGTTATAAATTGTTAAGGATTTATGAAATTCGAGGGTTTATCATCAATAGTTGAAACCGAAGACGAAGATTACGAAGACGGACGAGGAGCGGAAGACGTTTCTATTGGATGCCGTGAGAGTGGTGTTATCATAATTGGCGATCGGATGTGAAGGTGAGTAAGTAATCTCATCCTCGATAAAAATGGTTGATTTCCTTTCTTAGAGATCGTCAGAAAAATGGTTTTTCAAAATATTAAAAGATGTGGGTTTTTAAAATATTTCGGAAGTTGTCCTTCCCACCATTCAACGTGTCGCAGAATTCTCTTTCATTCCTACCTGCACACATGTGAGAACCATAAAAAGCCGTCTTTTTGAGTGCAATTATCATAAAATCCTTTTTGGTGAGGCAGAAGTCGAGGCGAAATGCTTATTGATCGTTTCTCAAACACGCGTTCTCTCATTATGGTGTGGTTATTTCTCACTCATCAATTAAGAACGAGAATATGTTCTTTAGTATTTCTAACTTCTTATTACTAGCATGCGAAACTCTATGTCCTCATAGCTTTTGGATGCTTGGGACGCTTGAACGCTTTGAAGTTGTGAGTTTTTAGTTTGATTTGCTCGAGGACTAGCAAAGTCTAAGTGTGGGGGAATTTGATAGGTGTAGAATACACCGTATTTACTATCTAGAGTTTATGCTTTCTTTGCTATTTTTCTTGTAAATTATGTATTTTACGCTTGTTTTGAGTTTTGTAGCTACTCTGGAGTCACACGGAGGAAAAGAAGAAGAAATCACTCAATTCGAGAAAAGGGTAAAATTGTCATTTCACCAAGGAGGGAATACTATATGGAGCACAGCTAAGGTTAAGGGGCGACCCAATTTGGAGGAGTGCTAAAGCCAGGCCCGCAGAGGTTAAGGGGGTTTGCCATCAGGGTATCCCTTATCATTTATCAAGGGGTGTATTTATCAGGTCTTATCTATGGGGTATACCTATCTATATCGTCCCAACCCTAGGTCGAGAGATTTTTCTCAATTCATATTTCGTATACAAACAGGAAGAAAAGCGACCATGGCTGCCGTTACTACTTTTGAGATCGAGAATTCGGATCGAGCGAGAAAAGGAAGATAAAGAAGAACGAGTTCTTTTAATGAGTCGATGAACATCCCATGAGGAAGATAAAGAAGAAGAAGAGGGTTTGATGTTGCATCGATATCGATTGGAAGGAGGAATTGAGCTTGGTTTTGAGTCATTACTCAACACGGAGAGGTGAATTGAAGAAGCGAGAGAAGTTGATGGCGTTTTTCGTGGTTCGATCCGGAAGAAACGACAAATGAGATTGGAGATGGCTCGGATGAATCGAAGATGGGTTTGGTGGCCGCTGTTGGAGCTCGGTGACCGAGTTAGATGAAGAAGGAGGTGGGTTGAGCTTGAATGAGTTGTTGTTGTACTATGAGATGAACAAGAGAAATTCGTCGGGGATTGAGCTGGTGGTAATTTTGAGAAATCGATAGAAGGGAACAATGGAGTATCATAGATTGAAAATGGTGTTGGTGGTGATTGATTGAGAGGGTTAATAGAAAATGGGTTAGTGATGCTTTTCATTTTGACAAAGAATCGGTGTTGGTGGTGCTGGCGGTGCTGAGTTAATGTTGCAGGAGCAGATAGAACACAACGATTGAGCTGAAAGTGCCTGTGTTGCAGGAATGAACAAAATGAATGTTCGAATTGCTTTAGATGTATGCTAGGAATGTCACAGGGATGGAGCTGAAAGAATGGCCTGAAACAACGGCCGGAAAGCCCTATAAACAGCCGAAACTCGGCCAATTTTCCCCTCCGGCGAGCCGACTCAGACCGATCCAGACGATCCCGATGACCGATCCCAACCGAGTTCAGACCGATTCCTTGAACCGAAATAGGATTAAGTCGGCCGAGTTAGCGCACCGATTCGAAGAATCGACTCATCCGAGTAAGCCAGATTAGGCCGAGTCGGAAGCTAACTCGAGTCCGACTCACTCCTTCTCCTTGACCTTTGACTAACCGTTGACTGACGGTTGACCTGTTTGACCGTTAGTCCTAACGAGGACCTGGACAGAATATTCCGTCGAATATTCTCTCGACGGAGAAGAATCTCAGATTACCGGCGGTGACGTTTTCCGGCCGAATTCCGGCCACAATCCCAGTTTTCCGGCGAGCAAAATTCCAGAATTTTCTATGGACTTCTCTCATGAGTGTGAAGACTTGGGCTTGGAATTGGATGGAGAATTGGACTCAAATTTGGAAAGAGAAGGTGGAAGAGTTGAGAAAACTTGGATTTGGAAATTGAATTGCAAAAGGAAAAGGATTCTAATCCTTAGAAGATTTGGAGAATTTTGAAGCCTATAAATAGAGAAGTTTTCTACAACTTCTACACACATCTCTACACACACAATTCTTTTCTTTTCTTATTCTTTGTGTGAACTCTTTTAACATGAGTAGTTAATTTTATTGATTGAGGATGAATTCCTAGTTTTTAAACATATGATTTGAGTTTTTGTTTTTAATTCTATCTTGAGATTTTTCACATGATTATCGATTGTTTTTACTAATAGGAGTGATCTTAAAGACATTCATGATTGATTAATAGATTGTTTGGAGTGCACGCTAAATTGATTTGTTAATTCGATCTAAAGCTAGTGAAAGTTAGGGGATAAGTAATCGTTCTTTGACTCTTTACATAAGTAGCAAACACGAGACCTTGCGGAGGGATTCCGTGGAGCAATTGTGTGTAGAAACAACGTTAGCAAGTAGACCTTGAGCTAAGAGTCTAACTACTAATATCAACCTAAGAAATTCACAAAACCTAATGCATGAGCCAAGTTACATCTAGGTTGAGCTAATTCTAGGTGGTTTGGTGATTAGAATCGGTAGTCGAGAACTTCCGTGTCCGGTGATATAAGGGATTTAGGGGTTTAGCACTGAGCTAGCTGCTTTACCTACGGTTGGTGATAATTGGTGACTAATAACAAGTAGAAAAGAACATAACTTGATTCATTGTTTCGTAACGAAGAAGGATTCCTTGGTCTTGTCTCTCTTATTGTTTTCAACTTTCGATTTTAATTGCTTTGTTTATTTTTCTTTTGCTTTTTACACCCCCCTTTCGTGACAACTTTTACAACTAAGATCTCTTGCTCCTCGTGGGAACGAACTTGACTTCCATTATATTATTTTAATTGAGTGGAAATTTTGAATTAATTTGATTGCACCTACGACACGCATCATGGGGCTTCAAGTTCGCACGAATTTTTAGGCCTGTCATATTGTCGCAAAATGAGGGGTGGCAAAATAAGACCTTTAACTAGGAAGGAAAAATAAGACCACACAAAAACGATGATAAGGCAAGATCAATGGGTCATTACATGAAAGTGTAAAGACGTCCTGCGATCTTGTTGCAATAGTGAATTTCAACATAAATGAAGATAATGGAATAACAATTATTAAATACCAAAAATTATACTCATTGAAAGAAAGAAGAGTAATAAGCAGATGAGTACATACATCAAAAATATGATTGAAGTACATAAAGAATCAACAGTACAAGAAGAAAGATTACAAGAGAAAGTCATTTCTCAAATATTAGCTTTTTCACCAGAAGGAGATGTTGGGTTTTCTTCAAAGAATCTTTATCTCGTATTTTCGCTACCATTATATTTCCACCGATCTTTCTTCACCCAGATCATCATTGGCAGTTTTTCTAGGAGAGATTGTCTCTTCATTCGCGATTTCTTTGCCACTGTTGTAGTCAAAATCGCTGTCAGGAGAATTAGGAACTTCATCGTCACTTACTTCCAGAGGTTCGACACATACAGGATCAAGAGATTTGGATAATAGAACATTATTTACAACAACTTCGGCCTTAAGATGAAATTGACGAAGGAGTGCTTTCTGATGATTTCTACTCTATATCTTTACAATCGACATATAATCGAATCTTCTTTCTGCGCGATCGCGAGAACGAGCAAGGGAAGCAAAGTGAGTATTCCATTTTCTTTGCGAATTTTTGAATAGTCGACTTTAGAGTGGCAATAGAGGAATGAAGATTTTTCTCGAGAATCATAAAGAAAAGAACATAGAAAATTATTCAGATTTTATGACTTCGCAAGGAAAATATCACAAGATAATAAATAAATGTATTAAGGTAGTCAAATAATATGACTACCTTCCTTCTCATGAGGTAAGATATTGGATTAAATCCGAACAACTATTCTCCAAATGATCCATGTCATTGTCAAAATTATCTCCAATTAAACCTTTCAAGAGAGATCGCAAGCTTTTTCGTTGGAAACAAGTAAGGCATTTTCTTTCGCAGGGGAAGAGTTGGACTTTTCTAACTTGGAACATTGATACTTGAATTGGTTTGCCTTTACACTTAAGATTATTCTACCCTGAATAAGTTTATCCTTGTCGGCAGTAACTTCTTCAAGTTGATTTCTCATCGAGCAAAGAGATTGTTCTTGCTCTTTACATAATTTTTGACAAACATCGATCATTGCGAGTAAATCGCCACCTTGTTTAACAGAGTTCGCTTTTCTTGAGAAAGAGTTCCATTCTCATCTGATAAAGTTTCCAACTCCAAATTAGCTTTAGTCAAAGAGTAAGAGAGGCGAGATAATTCATTACTTAATGAGTCTTGTTTCGAGCTAAATCGGATTTTCTTTAGAAAGATTATCTATTTGATCAACAGAATATGTATGAAGATTATCTAATTGGTTATATTGCTCCATCCAAGCATCTCTATCAACTCGAACTTCTTCAACAGTAGATTCCAACTGATATATCTCCATTTTTCGCTTCTGGTTTAAAGCTTGAAAGGCGAACAAGGGCTTTTGTTTTAAAAAACAAACAAAAAAAAAAATTGGAAAATACAGAGGCAAGAGTATACCTTTTAATTCTTCATTCTTCTTGCGAAGATTATCACGATCCAGCGAAATATTTTGAAGTTTTTGATTCTCAAGTTGGAGAATATTACATTTTGTAGTCATAGCTTGGAGATCATTCTTCAAAATATTAATTTCTTGCTCCAAAGATGTTTGCGAAATTCTGTCAGGGCCAAGGTGTTTGCTCAAAATATCGTAAATATCAGATTTGATAGGGTCGACAGAAGTCTTCTTGGCATCGTTCACAATATCTGATAGAACTTTGAAGGCCACATCTATTCCTTCTAAATTTTCTTTAGTAAGAGGGATTTGCTCAGAAAAGGAAGTAACGGTGATAGAAGAAGGAAGAGCTGAGTCATATTTTTTTAAAGGAATATCATGAGAAGAGGAAATCTCATGAGGGTTAATGAATGGAGAAATAGTAGAGGCATTGACAATGGAAGAAGAAATAGGCTCATTCGCAATGGGACTGTTATGAGGGATTTGATCTATGAGAAATTCAGGCATAGAAGTGTTATCTTTGACAATATTTTCGCAGGAAGAAACATTAGGATTATCTTGCGAAGATTTCGCAGTAGGAGTTGTAAGTTTGAATATAGGGAAGGAAACAACAAGTGCAACAGGTTTAGAATGGCGAGGCTTCTTGGGGGACCTATCAACATTTTTGTCATCCTGCGAATTACAAGATAAATAACAAACAGAGGCAACAATATTGTTATTAAAAGAGTAAATGTTTCTTAAATACCTTGTTATTCGCAGGCTTTCTTTTAGAGGCAGCGGATTTCGGTTGCGAACCCATGGAGATATTAGGGTTCACAATGGTGAACTTGGTGCTAGGTTTGTTCTTGCTAAAACAAAAATGGCAGGGGAGTCATTAAAAGAATCAGAATAAAACAACTTCAATAAGAGAGATCAATCACAAAATGATCAAATTCAGCAAAATTAACAAACCTTGATGCCATAGAAACAGTAGCAGAAGAATAGTAGCAGGAAAACGATAAAGAAAAGCAAAGAAAAAAGTTGCAGATTTATGATGAAGAAGACGAAGTAAAAGAAAAGAAATGCTTTCACAAGGAATCCTCCTTTAAATAGACAAGAAAAGAGTAACCGGATAACATTAAATGCGCCGGTAAAAAGGGAAATTTTAGATACGTGTAAACAGTCATTCTTAAATTTACGGAATCTTGTCGGAAGAAAATTAATGGAAAACAAACGATTGCGACATTTCAAAATATTGGTTCTCATGACATCTCTCCTTCGCAGAGAAGACATGAGAAGAGGCAAGATGTAGGATCAGAATATCGCAACAACCATACCTCGCGAGATCAATAAACGAAAGCATTGCGATAGTGTCGCAGAAGAATAATATAAATGACGCAATGAATGACGGCAGCCAAAACACGAGAAAGATGTGAAGACACAACTAGATCTAGGATAGTTGCGAGATTATATATTTGTACACTTGCGATATCTCGCAAGTCATTCCCGAAAATAAAGGACAGCTTAGCTGTCATCCATTGTATACTGCCTTATATAATGAGTCGAATAAGTCTGTTGTAGAGAGATCTTTTTCCGAGTGTTGGACAAGTTATTAGGAGAGAGAAAGTTTGTAGTAATTTCTTTAACCTCTTTTCCATTTCATTTTGTAAACGTTTAAGGAATTAATCAATAAAAATAATTATCATTCATCTTCAAATGTCTTAGTTGTGTGAATTCTTGTGAGGGGTGTAGTGTAGGATTTCCTGCAACTACACGAATAACGGGTGTCCTCCGGGCGCTTTTGCCAACTTTTCGAGCCGATTTTTCCAAAAATGTTTATTGGACAAAGATACCTACACACGCATAAAACACCATAATAAGTACAAAATGAGCATTATCAATATATAGAGTCGAGACAAATAGGACACAAAAATGTGTCCATCAAATACCCCCAAACTTATTATTTGCTAGTCCTCGAGCAAAAATAAAACAAAAATAAAATCCTAACTCACTGTCGCAGGCATCGTCGATTGCATTTAGCGTATGCAATAAGCCTTTAAACCCCTTGGTGGCCCTAGTGGCCGAGTGTTTATGGGTAAAAATCGTTTCTGCCGATTTCGGTAAATTCGGTAGGTGAGTGAGAAACTGGTTCAAACCCTAAACAAATGTGCTGCACGTGAGCACTTTATAGATTCGAGAGATCAACTGCATGTCCGGCCTAAACTAAGAAATGGCCGTTCCAGACTTGCTTCGATCACAAAGTGGAAGAGAAGGGTTGATTTGGGGAGGGAAGCCAAGAAAGGTGTTGAGACCGTAATAGTTACGGGAGAGTAGTGTCTCGACTTGTATCGTAAAGTGGAAGCTTCGGAAGCTTGCAAGAGATGAAAGCTTTTAGAGAGCTTGCAAAGTTGCCTTTTCCGAGAGTGTAGTATTTTTCTCCGACCGAGACTTGTTGTCCGGTGGAAATAGGTAAGACCTATTTATACAAGTCATGAAAGAAGAGAGTAAAGGGTGAAATAATGGGAGGAGGTGGTAACCGCAAGGTGTTTATGGGTGAAAACGTTTTCACAATTATTTCCTCATTTATTTGACCGCTTTATTCCTTTTCACGCTTTCTTAATGTGAGCGTAGTGTACTCCGTGCCGTGACCGCCAAACCAAGACCCCGGGAAAGCATCCCCCGGTTTGTGTTGATGTCTCGAGTGTTGGTTGCATCTTGAGTGCAAGTGGTGCTGCTAGGGCGCATGTGGCATGTGCCAATGGCGTGTGTGGAATGCCTTGGTGGTAGGTTGCACGGTTTGCAACTTAGGCTACCAAAGCGTGTGTGTTTGGCATGTGCCAATGGCATGTGCGGAATGCCTTGGTGGTAGGTTGCACGTTTGTGTTAGGCTACCGGCGTGTGTGTTTGGCATGTGCCAATGGCATGTGCGGAATGCCTTGGTGGTAGGTTGCACGGTTTGCAAGTTAGGCTACCAAATGTGTGTTTTGGCATGTGCCAATGGCATGTGCGGAATGCCTTGGTGGTAGGTTGCACGGTTTGCAAGTTAGGCTACCAGCGTGCATGTTGGCATGTGCCAATGACATGCGTGGCCGTTAGGGCCGTGGCCTTGGTAAGAAAATCTACCAGCGAGCATGTTGGCATGTGCCAATGGCATGCGTGGCCGTTAGGGCCGTGGCCTTGGTAAGAAAAAAAGCTACCAAATGAGCATGTTGGCATGTGCCAAAGGCATGCGTGGCCGTTAGGGCCGTGGCCTTGGTAAGAAAAAGCTACCAAATGAGCATGTTGGCATGTGCCAATGGCATGCGTGGCCGTTAGGGCCGTGGCCTTGGTAAGAAAAGCTACCAATGAGCATGTTGGCATGTGCCAAAGGCATGCGTGGCGTTAGGGCCGTGGCCTTGGTAGGAAAAGCTACCAATGAGCATGTTGGCATGTGCCAATGGCATGCGTGGCCGTTAGGGCCGTGGCCTTGGTAGGAAAAGCTACCAGCGAGCATGTTGGCATGTGCCAATGGCATGCGTGGCCGACTTGGCCTAGGTTGCATGGTTTGCAAGCCTAGGGCGCTATATTTGGCATGTGCCAATGGCATAGCGGCTTGGAAATATGGCTTATGGTACGTGTTGGCATGTGCCAATGGCGTAGCGGCTTAGTTTGGCATGGTTGCCAATGAGTGCGATATGTAGTTTGGTTTTGGCGTCGCTGCCATGGTGCGCAGTGTGCGGCTTGGTTTTGGCGTCATTGCCATGGTGCACAGGTGTGCGGCTTGGTTTGGCATCGTTGCCATGGTGCGCGCAGTGCGGCTTGGTTTTGGCGTCGTGGCCATGGTGCGCAGTGTGCGGCTTGGTTTGGCACTGTTGCCATGGTGCGCAGTGTGCGGCTTGGTTTGGCATTGTTGCCATGGTGTGAAGTGTGCGGCTTGGTTTTGGCGTCGTTGCCATGGTGCGCAGTGTGCGGCTTGGTTTGGCATTGTTGCCATGGTGCGCAGTGTGCGGCTTGGTTTGGCACTGTTGCCATGGTGCGCAGTGTGCGGCTTGGTTTGGCATTGTTGCCATGGTGCGCAGTGTGCGGCTTGGTTTGGCATTGTTGCCTTGGTGCGCAGTGTGCGGCTTGGTTTTGGAATTAGGGTTCTGTGTCGAAAACCCTAATCTAGTATTTTGAAAAAATACCCCTATTAATTATTTACACCTGGGTTAAATGCTCTTAGTTAATGTGTTGCGGGTAACACTAGGTCATGGGGTTTTACGATTTTACCCCCTTATTTAAAAACCACCATCAACATTAAGTCCCCCGCTTAGCTCGGAATGGGGCTTTGTTGCGAGGTAAGCATAAGATGGTGACAAACTATCAACAACAAACCGTAAAGAGAATTGAGGAGGCTTGTCGACCTTTTATAAATAGGATTTGGAATCCTTGCCTCCGGTAGTTTTGCACAAATCGGAGGTCAGGCACAATTGGTGGGGCCGGTGCGGCTTGGGCGACGTTGGGAAATTGGCGTCGAGTTGGGAACCGAGTGTGCTAGCTGGTGGGACCGGCGTGAGGTGTGGAAGTCAGTGCGTGCTTGCCGACGTGACTTGGGCGGTCATTGGGAAGTTGGCGTGAGTTGGGAAAACCGAGCGTGCTAGGCTGGTGGGACCGGCGCAAGGTAGGGGAAGTCATGCGTGCTTGGCGACGTGACTTGATGGGATCGGTGTGAACAAGGAGGGAGTAGGTGTTTCTACGAGATAGCAAAGTTTCCTTATTTTGCTCGTCCTTCACGCTACGGCTTCGATTAGGGCATCGTTCATGCCAAAAAAATATGAAAGCTTTATGTCCCTCATTGCTTCCTTTCCTTTTTAAAGGTTCTCAGATTCAAACCCAACGCAACCGCATCATCTCCCTCGTTTGAGAAAAGGTTCTTCTTGTTGAATTTCTCTCGGTATGTTTTCTTCTTCTTTGGCGGACTGTCGTACACTTTACCGTCGCTTGTTGTATAAATGGAAAATTTCCCTTTTGTGCAGAGATATCCTGTTGGAGTAGCGCCACTGTTATCGACGAGGATGACCTAGTCGTTCTCCTTCCTTCGAATCCGTCCTTGTTGACTGTTCGGTTTGATATGATGGAATGGATGAATACGTGAATGTAACCTTCTGGCGTGCTTTTGGAGTTTTCGGTGCACATGTAAAGATTCATGTTGAGAAATTCCCGCAACTCGTAAAACCTCGATAGTGATGATGTTGAAATCAGTAATAACCTAGTTGAGGGGAGGGAAAGCATCTTACGCTGGTAGTCCCCATGCATGACCTACTTTCATTATATCGCCTTGAATGCCCCCTCCACGGGATTTGATATAAGCCTATCGTACTCTTCCTGGATGTGACACTGGGATGCTCAGAAATTACATGATGACATATTCTGGATAGTGCAGGCTCGGGATCCTCCGCGGCCTCGTAAAGTGTTGAAGGCGTCTTCTAGACAGAGAGGTGATGATGTTCTTGCGCCTGCACCCTTGAAGAGTATAGGACCTTGTTGTGGGTACGGATTTTTGGTGGACTGTTTCTTCGTAGCTTTGACAGGTGAAGGGATCTCGTGTATATCTTCCGTTCTCAAGTATGGTTTACGGGTTTCCATCTTTGTAGTAATTGTCATGTGAAGCTCCGGCCGGTATCAACGAATGAGGGGCAACAGATTCTTGGTAGGAGATGTAATCAGGAGAAACTACATTGTCGTGGTAACAAAGTAGGTTGGCTGATATTCTATGAGCTTCCGTGGACGTAAAAGGATTGGCTGGATGCGTAAGCGAGCAAACTGTCCATGATCACGAGTTTTGGCGAGATGGATTAAAAGGTGTTCATGACTACGAAAATTGGCTGGCTGTGACTATGTTACTTGATATGGGGAGTGTGGCGGCACGACCCTTTGCAGGAAGGAGTGGCATTGAAGCGAACGTTGAAGCGAAGCCGCTGCTGGAGAACGTTGATGCGTAGCTACTTCTAAAGAGAACGTTGATACGACATCTTGCAACTCTCAGAGCCTTGGCGGCTACCATTTTGAAGTCGGAGGCCGCGTCACGTTCTGTCAAACTCGACATCCCTCAAGAGAAAAGAGGTTAGGAGTCCCCGCCACATCCGTCGATCGTGCTTTCTAGAGAGGTTGGGGTTTGGGAACGGCTTCCCGGGCCGGGAAACGCCTTTCTTTCCTGATGCAGTGCGGTTGAGAGATGCAAATATGTCTTGATTCTATGCCTTGAAGAAATATAGAATCTCACATAACTGTTTCATCATAGACTGTATGACTTTGTGGGTGAAGTTCCAATTATGAGGGTCCCGACAGAAAAAGGGTCTCCGTGAACTCAGGAGAGTTGTTGATTTCCATTGCTTTCGATTTTGGAGAAGTCCTTCCTGATCTTCACGTGTGACAAAATTGGATTGCTTATCCCCTTCTACTGGGCGTTCAAGAGCAACGCGGGCCTCTTCATCTATAAAGAGCGTCCTGTCAAGTATCTTTCGTCTTTTCATCGAATCAACAGTGCTAAAAGGAGGTCGGCTTCTTCCGGATCTTCCAAAGATCTTGCCCTGATGGTGGAGTAGCGTCTCTCGGTGACGGTTGGAGCTTTCATGCTTGAAGAACCGTTAGGGTGGCGGAAGTGGTTCGGGTTCCGTGATCGTAAGTGTATCGTGCGAGATGACATGGTTTTGATCACGAAGTGCTGGAGCCATGGCGCTGTTTGAATGGCGAGGATGTTTCTTTGGAAGGGCGCAAGATGTTAGTGCTTTGAAGGATGCAAACTGTTAGCACAAAGTGTGGTATCTTCTTGGGCCGGCATGCGCGTCACGTAAGCGCGTCCGGCAAGCGCTCCGGCAAGCGCTCGGCATGCGCGGCATCTGGCAAGCGCAAGCGCGTCGGTAAGCGCATCCGGAAACGCGTCTGGTAGGCGCCGGTCGTCTTGGAATGGGCGCCGACTTGGTGTGGACGCTGGCTTGGATTTCGGTATGGTGTGGACCATTGGCTTGGCACGGTGCTGGCGTGGCGTGGCTTGGACTTGTTCCTGCGGGCCCAGTTGCCCCTTCCCATACGTAGCTCAAACAGGAAATCCTTTCCTTATTCAAATTCAAAAAGTGTTATGCGTATGAAATGGGTTGGCTCCCCTTTTTACCTCGTATTTTTGTTATCACGTCATGGTGTTAGCGGTAGCGCGTTAGTGACAAAGTGGGCAAGCATATCCCATATGTACTCCAATGTTTCTCTTTCAATTTGTTTTATTATTTTCTTGTCTTTGGTGTAAACCGTAGCCATAGGTATGCCTTTCATAAACTTGTGGAAATACTTCATCATAAATAATTCTTCAAATGTCACCGTAGTAACGTCTCGCTAATAGTGACAGTAATTGTTATTGTGCAAAGTAGGTATGTACAGGTAGGTGAATTTTTTTTTTTTTTTTTTTTTGAAAGGCAAACAAAGCGCCGGTTTATGGTTTTTGTCTTCCGGATTTCTTGGGTTGATAGATAAGTGTTAGCTTTTGAGGATATTGGATTATTTCGGGATGAATGGTTTTGATAATATAACTCTGATTATGTTTTGGGAAAGGAATATTGCTTTTATGAAAGTGTGTGCTAGCAATAGGCACAAGACGCAATAGAATGGCGGTTTTATTAAGAACCTAAAAACAGATCGTATATCTTGCCCAATCTAAATTTACTCACTTGCAAACACGCCTCTCTCCAAGTAAAAGGCGGCTTTGTTTGGTAGAAAGGCGGCTTTGCTGGTAGCATCGCCGCTAGTCCCCAATTCTTGGTAGCGTCTTGGCGAGTCCCCGCTTTTCTCGTGTAGTTTTTGCAACTGGTAACCGGGTCGTCTGGTAGTTGAGTCGGACTGAGTCGCAAGTCCCCAATCGCTGGTAGCATCTTCAGCGAGTCCCCAGTTTTCTCGTGTAGTTTTTGCAACTGGTAACCGGGTCGTCTGGTAGTTGAGTCGGACTGAGTCGCAAGTCCCCAATCGCTGGTAGCATCTTCAGCGAGTCCCCAGTTTTCTCGTGTAGTTTTTGTAACTGGTAACAAGGTCAGTCCAGTAGTTGAGTCGGATCGAGTGGTAGCATCTTCGGCAAGTCCCCTACCATCTTGACATCCGGGTCGAAGAACGAGATCGACAAATCGAC
This sequence comes from Papaver armeniacum, assembly GCA_023531295.1. Classification (NCBI taxonomy): domain Eukaryota; kingdom Viridiplantae; phylum Streptophyta; class Magnoliopsida; order Ranunculales; family Papaveraceae; genus Papaver; species Papaver armeniacum. The sequence continues at coordinate 765,961 of JAJJWW010012856.1, read as the reverse complement.
ATTGTAGCCGATAGATCAATCCTCCGCATTGTGGTCGCCAATTGTTTATGGGTAAAAATCGTTTCTGCCGATTTCGGTAAATTCGGTAGGTAAGTGAGAAACTGGTTCAAACCCTAAACAAATGTGCTGCACGTGAGCACTTTATAGATTCGAGAGATCAATCTGTACAAGTCCGGCCTAAACCAAGAAATGGCCGTTCCAGACTTGCTTCGGTCAAAAAGTGGAAGAGAAGGGTTGATTTGGGGAGGGAAGCCAAGAAAGGTGTTGAGACCAGAATAGTTCTGGGAGAGTAGTGTCTCGACTTGTATCAGAAAGTGGAAGCTTCGGAAGCTTGCAAGAGATGAAAGATTTTATAGAGCTTGCAAAGTTGCCTTTTCTGAGAGTGTAGTATTTTTCTCCTGACCGAGACTTGTTGTCTGGTGGAAATAGGTAAGACCTATTTATACAAGTCGAGATTGAAACGTACCCTGGCCTCATGAAGGAAGAGAGTAAAGGGTGAAATAATTGGAGGAGGTGGTAACCGCAAGATGTTTATGGGTGAAAACGTTTTCACCATTATTTCCTCATTTATTTGACCGCTTTATTCCTTTTCACGCTTTCTTAATGTGAGTGTAGTGTACGCTGCAAGCTGTGACCGCCAAACCAAGACCCCGGAAAGCATCCCCAGTTTGTGTTGATGTCTCGAGTGTTGGTTGCATCTTGAGTGCAAGTGGTGTTGCTAGGGGCGCATGTGGCATGTGCCAATGGCGTGTGTGGAATGCCTTGGTGGTAGGTTGCACGGTTTGCAAGTTAGGCTACCAGCGTGTGTGTTTGGCATGTGCCAATGGCATGTGCGGAATGCCTTGGTGGTAGGTTGCACGGTTTGCAAGTTAGGCTACCGCACGCATGTTGGCGTGTTCCAATGACATGCGTGGCCGTTAGGTGTGGCCTTGGTAAGAAAAGCTACCCGCATGTTGGCATGTGCCAATGGCATGTGCGGAATGCCTTGGTGGTAGGTTGCACGGTTTGCAAGTTAGGCTACCAGCGTGTGTGTTTGGCATGTGCCAATGGCATGTGCGGAATGCCTTGGTGGTAGGTTGCACGGTTTGCAAGTTAGGCTACCAAACGTGTGTGTTTGGCATGTGCCAATGGCATGTGCGGAATGCCTTGGTGGTAGGTTGCACGGTTTGCAAGTTAGGCTACCAGTGCCTGTTGGCATGTGCCAATGACATGCGTGGCCGTTAGGCCGTGGCCTTGGTAAGAAAATCTACCAAATGAGCATGTTGGCATGTGCCAATGGCATGCGTGGCCGTTAGGGCCGTGGCCTTGGTAAGAAAAAGCTACCCGGCGAGCATGTTGGCATGTGCCAAAGGCATGCGTGGCCGTTAGGGCCGTGGCCTTGGTAAGAAAAGCTACCAGCGAGCATGTTGGCATGTGCCAATGGCATGCGTGGCCGTTAGGGCCGTGGCCTTGGTAAGAAAAGCTACCAGCGAGCATGTTGGCATGTGCCAAAGGCATGCGTGGCCGTTAGGGCCGTGGCCTTGGTAGGAAAAGCTACCAGCGAGCATGTTGGCATGTGCCAATGGCATGCGTGGCTTTAGGGCCGTGGCCTTGGTAGGAAAAGCTACCCGGCGAGCATGTTGGCATGTGCCAATGGCATGCGTGGCCGTTAGGCCGTGGCCTTGGTAGGAAAAGCTACCAAATGAGCAGGTTGGCATGTGCCAATGGCATGCGTGGCCGACTTGGCCTAGGTTGCATGGTTTGCAAGCCTAGGGCTCTATATTTGGCATGTGCCAATAGCATAGCGGCTTGGAAATATGGCTTGTGGTATGTGTTGGCATGTGCCAATGGCGTAGCGGCTTAGTTTGGCATGGTTGCCAATGAGTGCGATATGTAGTTTGGTTTTAGCGTCGCTGCCATGGTGCGCAGTGTGCGGCTTGGTTTTGGCGTCGTTGCCATGGTGCGCAGTGTGCGGCTTGGTTTGGCATCGTTGCCATGGTGCGCGATGTGCGGCTTGGTTTTGGCGTCGTTGCCATGGTGCGCGAGTGTGCGGCTTGGTTTTGGCGTCGTTGCCATGGTGCGCAGTGTGCGGCTTGGTTTGGCATTGTTGCCATGGTGCGCAGTGTGCGGCTTGGTTTGGCGTCGTTGCCATGGTGCGCGGTGTGCGGCTTGGTTTGGCACCTTTGTTGCCATGGTGCGCGATGTGCGGCTTGGTTTGGCATCTATGGTTGTGCCATTTGGCACTGTTGCCATGGTGCGCAGTGTGCGGCTTGGTTTGGCATTGTTGCCATGGTGCGCAATGTGCGGCTTGGTTTGGCATTGTTGCCATGGTGCGCAGTGTGCGGCTTGGTTTTGGAATTAGGGTTCTGTGTCGAAAACCCTAATCTGGTATTTTGAAAAAATACCCCTATTAATTATTTACACCTGAGTTAAATGCTCTTAGTTAATGTGTTGCGGGTAACACTAGGTCATGGGGTTTTACGATTTTACCCCTTGTTTAAAAACCACCATCAACACCGAGTTATAGTCTCGGGAGGGTTTACAAGAGATATACCCACAAAACCTTTACACTCCAGACCCTAACTATCTACGCAGAACCTTAGAAGGCACTAAAGAATCTCCTTGGTTGGTATACTTATTGACTACTGGAGGAAGTACCCTGATGCGAAATTCCAATTGATGTACACGAGTTTGCACTCAAGCATACTAAAATTCATATATAAGTCACAGAGCTCTACTCAGATAGTTTCTGGACATCATAACCGGAGTCAACCAATCACATGGATAGATTAAGAGATGGATATAGAAGAAAAAAACGTAGATGGTTTTGATGTTGACTAAGGTGAATGGTGTTTCTCATATCTGTCTGAAGGCCACTGCCAAAATAAACCTATCCTAATGGACTGATATACTGGTCTGACTAATATCAACACAACTAGCATATATAAGGGAACCAGTGATCGATATTCTTAATTCTATATCAACTCAGCTGGCATATACAAGGGAACCAGTGGTCGATTTTATTGAACAATTTATTCCGTTTGGTCTGATGGTCTGGTCTCAAATTTTTTTTTTAGTATCTCAATCACTCTATTTCACCCTAGCAGTGGTAACAACTTGAATCGTGATCCCCACCTAATCACTTAGAGAAACATATTTTAAAGAAAACAAAATAAAAATAGAAGTGAAAAGGATTCAACGAGATATGGCGAAACTACCATGTTTTTTCTTTAATTCTAACACCTGAGCTCTGTGCTTTTATGAATAGACTCTTTAAATGTTTCCATCTAATCAGATTGGTTCCTCAACTCCTACAACCAAAATGCTTCCATCCACTTAGATTGGTTAGTGCCATCCTTAATAAGCATAAATTTCTAGGCTCTGGAGTTTATTTATTGTAACAAAAAGGTAACAAAAGTTTCTACCCCACCCCCAAACTTAAATCTAACATTTCCTCAATGTTTTTAATTAAAGAACACTACCAAAAATATAAGTAACATGAGGAAATAGTAAAGAGAGAAGTCGGAAAGATTGTACCTGGGTGAAGTGTAACCAAAAACCTACAAAAATAATATACAACATACAAACCGCCTCGATGGTCAATCAAGGTAAACAGGGTCCTCCAGAGGGACCTCCTCAACATCACATGTAAGAAAAGGATCTAAAAAGGGCTTCAATCGCTGACCGTTAACATTTGAAGAACTACTACCATCTGGTGTCTCAATCTCAATAGCGCCATGAGGAAAAACACTACGGACCACAAAAGGACCGGTCCACCGAGAGCGCAACTTCGCGGGGAATAGATGCAAACGAGTGTCATACAGAAGAACTTTTTGACCGGGAGAAAATGACTTTCGTAAAATATTCTTATCATGCGCAAGTTTTATTTTGTTCTTATACTTCTTACTACTATCGTATGTATCTCTACGAATCTCGTCCAACTCATTGAGCTGGAGATTTCTGTGAGCTCCTGCCTTGTCAAGTGAAAGGTTTAGCTGCTTAATAGCCTAATAGGCTCTATGCTCTAACTCGAAAGGAAGGTGACATGCCTTGCCAAATACTAGACGATAAGGTGACATTCCAATGGGTGTCTTAAACGCAGTACGATAAGCCCATAAGGCATCAGTAAGCCTCGGCGAGCAGTCTTTCCTATTGGGATTAACTGTTTTCTCTAAAATACACTTAATTTCCCTATTGGAAACCTCTACCTGACCACTAGTCTATGGGTGATATGGGGTAGCTACTTTGTGGGTAATACCATATTGTTTCATTAAAAGATCAAACGGTCTATTATAAAAGTGTGAACCTCCATCATTAATTATAGCTCGCGGCGTACCAAAACGTGTAAGTATGTTCTCTTTCAAAACTGGACTACGACCTGTGGTCATTTGTTTTACACTTTTACCGCCTCAAACCACTTAGACACATAGTCTACAGCGACAAGTATGTAAAGATAACCAAAAGAATTAGGAAATGGACCCATAAAATCAATGCCCCACACATCAAAGACCTCAATCACTAAAATAGGGTTCAAAGGCATTATATTTCTACGAGAAATGGTTCCTAACCTCTGGAAATGCTCACAAGAAACACAATGAATATGGGAGTCTTTAAACAACGAAGGCCAGTAAAAACCACACTGCAATATCTTAGCATTAGTCTTCTTAGCACTAAAATGACCCCCACATGCATGTTCATGACAAAAGGAGATAATAGTGGACTGGTCACTCTCAAGTACACATCTCCTAATAATCATACCTGGACAATACTTAAACAGATAAGGATAGTCCCAAAAGAAATGCTTAACCTCGGCTAAAAACCTAGAACGATCTTGCTTACCCCAATGTTGAGGCATTCGACCGGTAACAAGATAATTCACTATATTCGCATACCAAGGTGATTGGGAAACATAGAACAATTGTTCATCATGAAAACTATCCCTTATAGGAAGGGAATTGATATGACTCAATAATGTTGTAGAAAGTGGTAGTAAGGTTGTCGTTCACTCGGACTTGATGAAATCTATTCTAGGATTTAATAAAGAAAAATAATAAAAATAAAGAATATATACAATTTATGTCACAAGATGGAGAGAGTCTACCGGACTCGTGGATTCCACCAATTCTCACATTCATGCGGTTCATCTATTAATTAGGACAATTAAAGCTCATAAAATAACAAACATCGACTCTAATTCTTTGCCAAGGTAGATTTTATAAAGAATTATATGTAACTCACAAGCATGGCGCATCTAAAGTACCTAAGACTAAGCATGCGACATCTAACGAATTCACAAATAATCAAGAAAAATCATAAATCAATTATAATAGTGCAAATAGTCATAAAGGAATTAATTAGAATTACCACATGGGTGCAAAAAAGCTTCCTCCTTCGTCCCAGTGATGGGTTCTAGCTCATCATGTTGGAAACACGCTCAAAATCCATTTTTATTGCTCAAAGGAGGTGTACAAATGATGAAATGGAGAAAAATAATGAAAACCGGGTTTGTACGATGATTATATTTGTTACAAACCAATCATTCTGAACGATAAAATGAGAGTGTCGTTGTGACTGTTGCTTTAAGTTTGCCTATGGACTACGACCCACAAAAACGACGGTCCGGCTTGCGTTGAATGTTCTTCGTGTTCTTCAATGGCAGCAGCAGCAGCAAAATTTTCCAATCGACTTTTATTGCTCTGTGGTCGCTCCCAACGCTCCCAAACTCTCCATCCCCCTTCTAAGACATCCCAGTACCTTATTTATACTCGACAGTCCCCTTGAATCTTCAAAATATCTTGTCATTACTTCATTATTCTTCACGGGTATTCACGAGAAAATACTTTCCCTTCTTGTTGTTTCACGCATCTACAGCTTCCACACCTTCCTTGTTTAAATCCTCCACGCTTTTATATTGACTCAACATACTCTAAACACACGCCAGAACTGCAAAACTAACTCGGAAAATCCCGAGAATATTTCACGTACGTGTGTGTACCCTGTTTCTCTTCTTCTTCCACGTGAGTCCGTTTCAATCGAATCCAATGATATTACTAACCCTGTTTTGGTAAAACAAGGCAAAGTAAATCCATCTGCGCAACAGAATCTCCACGAATGTCGCCCAATATTAACTCAGGAAAACACGCTGTAAACCAAATTTAAAGAAATGTTTTCCCGCCAAAATGTTTCTTCACGAAGATGAAGGTGGACATCCCTTAGCCAAATCCGGTGTGTGAATAGCACTGGGTGCCGAATAGTAAAGCAGGTGCCCCTTAGTAATTGGGTGCCCCTTATCCAATGTGGGAGTCCGAATAGCAAATGTCCTCCGGGGGGTGTTCCGAGCAACTTTTCGAGCCGAATTTTCCAAAAATGTTTATTGCCCAAAAATACCTACAAACACACAAAAAACCATAATTAGTACAATATCGAGCACTAACAATACAAAGCATTGAGAACAAAATAGACACAAAAATGTATCTATCAAATACCCCCAAACTTATTATTTGCTAGTCCTCGAGCAAATTTATTCTAGGAAAAAAAAAATCATTTGAACCCCTAGGTGGCCCTAGTGGCGGAGTGTTGTCTCCGGAGGGTTTACCAGAGGTGTACCCACAAAACCTTTACTCCAGACCCTAGCTATCTACGCAGAACCTTGGAAGGCACTAAAGAATCTCCTTGGTTGGCATACTTATTGACTACAGGAGGAAGTACCTTGATGCGAAATTCCAATTGTTGTACACGAGTTTGCACTCAAGCATACTAAAATTTATATAAAGTGACAGAGCTCTACTCAGATAGTTTCTGGACATCATAAACCGGAGTCAACCAATCACATGGAAAGATTAAGAAGATGGATGTAGAGAAAAACATAGATGTTGACTAAGGTGAACCTATCCTAATGGATGAGATACTTGGGTGCGGACTAATATCAACACACTGCATATACAAGGGAACCAGTGGTCGATAAACCTAACTCTAGGTCAACTCAGCTGGCATATACAAGGGTACCAGTGGTCGACTTTATTGTATTTATTCCGGTTGGTCTAATGGTCTGGTCTTTTTTCTTTTTTTTTGGTATCTCAGTCACTCTATTTCACCCTAGCAATGGTAAAAAGAAAAAGAAAAAGAAGTGATCAGGATTCTTTCGATGTTTCCATCATGAGGATATGGCGAAACTACCATGTTTTGTTTTTCTAACACCTGAGCTCTGTGCTTTTATGAATAGACTCTTTAGATGTTTCCATCTAATCAGATTGGTTCCTCAACTCCTACAACCAAGATGTTCTCATCCACTTATATTAGTTAGTGCCAACCTTAATAAGCATAAATTTCTAGTCTCTGGAGTTTATTTATTGCAACTAAAAAGTTTCTCCTATACCCCCAAACTTAAATCTAACATTGTCCTCAATGTTCTAAAGATGAAATTAAAAGCATGAACAATGAGAAACTGTCACCACTTGAAGAAAAGAGTAAGGAAAGATATTACCGTGTTGCAAGAGCATGGGTTACCTCCCAAGAAGTGCTAAGTTTAAAGTCTTCAGCTAGACACCAGAAGGAATTAGTCACCTCATAGAATCATAAAGTAATAGCCGGAATAATTGCGGATCCCCAAAACCAAATAGGGCTATCACTAGTAAAAGGAATCTGCAACATCCCAAGAAAATTAGCAAATAAAACACACCCTTGTCTAGTTTCCTGATTAAGACAACTACATTTAGTTGTGGTTCGAGTTCGGAGTTCTATAACTTGGATCTAGATAACATATTTTCATGGGTTGCATTTCCTCAAAAGTTGAATCCGAATGTTTAGGTTCTAGAGTCTGGAAAAAACTCAAATAAAAGCTTAGAAGCACATAATAATAACCTAAATAATTGCGGATCCTCGAAGTCAATCAGGCTTGACTCATACAGTTGACCACAATAGTGGTCATTCTTAAGCAAATGTTTCGACCCTAATCTGTTAAAGTAATTAGGTTTAGTCTCAAAACTTAATAATTGACACATCTTATACGTTCCCACAATTGGAAGGAAGGTTTTTGGTGGGAAAACAAATTCAATCGTGGTATCATAGCACAGGTTAACCACATCAACCGGAGGATGGGTTTCTAACAACCGAACTTCTTTATGGACACAACTAGGTTCGGAAAAAGTGTATGAAGATAATCTTTTAAAATGGTTGAGGCACATATGTCAAGTCCCAAGTTAGGGACTTTTCTAAGAGTTAAAGCACATGGAGAATGATAATCACCCTCAAACTTAGAGTTTTCAGTGTCTCTAGAAAGACTAGTCACAACTTCCCTAATTTCAAGGTCATCGATTCCTAAAATGGTCAATTGATTCTTCTAAGTCGGTACATCCTCACTCATCTCTACGAGTTCATTTTCTTTTTCTAAGTCTATTGTTTCTAAATCGCAAGACTCGAAATATACTCGTTCCTCTAAACCATCATTGGCTTCGTAATCAAAAGGAAATACTACATCGTCTAAAACGGGGGTATCTCTAGTAAAATCCTCATCCTTTTGAATAGGTGAATAATTATTAAAATTATTTGGATTTGAACTAGAAGTATTATCATCATTAAGCTCAATTGGAGTAACAAATTCCTGATCACTATGCCTACTGATTTCAAATTCTTCATCAACACTATCCTCATCATAATCATAACATGAAAATGGTTGAAACTCATCTAAATTAGTGTTACCAAATCTAACCTAGTCATCTTGATTATAAATATCCTCATTTTCATGGGTATTATTGGAAACACTGTATTGGAAATTAAGATTATTTCGAGCAAGTTTTTCGACAATCCTATTTGTACTTTCGAGAAATTGCTTAAGAGTCTCTTCTAAAGACATCCTAGTTGATTGCTCTAGGGACTCATCTGGAATATTTAAGGTTTCCTTCACAAATAAGGAATGACTCTTGAAAGCCTCTTCTAGAGAAATAGATGAATTGTTTTGCTCATAAGACCGATGCACGTGTGGATAGTAATTGGGCTCACCATGGTATGACCCATAACCTTCAAAAGGTTGGCGTTCCCAACCACTATTCACACTATGGTCATAGTAGTAATGTCCATATTGTTCGATTGGATATTCGTTGTATTGGCTATACCAGTTTGACATCCTAACTGCAAGGGAATTCTACACAAACACAAACAAGGCCGACTCGACCAAAACAAACCTACGATTTCTAGCAAACAAAAAGCATGATGGCTCCACTTAGATTGTTTCTAGACCGACTTCTAATCTTTCGAAAAGAAACTCGTTACAATGAAAGCAAACCCTCTGGAATCAATCCGACTTTAAGTAAGTTGAATAGAGGCGAGGGGAAGCGCATGGAGCTTTGATACCCAAGGCCTCACCGCATTACATGGCGGCGCGATCACGCATTCAACTCAAAACCATCATGAACTTCAAGTATGCTTAATAGAGTAACCAATATTTTTCGAACGACTTTCCTATTAAGCTCGTTACCTTATCGGTCTCGTTCTAGTCCAAATTTTAAGGCTTAGGTTCGCGTAGGTTACGTTTTCCTAAGGCGGGCAAGAAGAGAACGGTGATGAAATCCGAACCCTTATCTTGTATGGCCAGTCCTTTCCCTTTACTAGGAAATTAAAACAGCCGTATTCAAGACCTCAACATATATACATACAAAATCATCTAAGAAACCCGCCTGACGAGGATTCCCGGGTGTTTAGAATTCTTACCTCCCGTTCCAGACGGGGGATGAACCGTTGAGGTCGACTCGGGCCACGACTCCCATGATGTGTGCGAACCCGAGGGGCCGAGGTGATATCGTAATCACCGTCCTTCCCTGTGCAGTTTATATTTAAATTACCCTTCCTTAGGGTTTAAAATCAATAATGTCCAATGTTCAATGTCCAAAAATAAAAATATCCAAAAATAGAAAAGATTACAAAAATAAAAGCCTATTTACAGTTTCTAAAAAAAAAAAAAAAAAAAATCTAATAAAAATAAATTAACTATACACAAAAATATTCTTCTTTACTCCTTTGGATTTTCTCTCTTCTTTCTTTCTTTGGCTTCACTTTACTTCTCAACACTTTCTCTTTTATATAAGCTCCGCACCAAGTCTGAAAAGCAAAAAGAAAAACCAAAACGCGTAAAAGGGAACAAAATAATAAAAATAAAAATAAAAAATTAATAATAAAACCTAAAAACAAATCTATACACAAGTCCATATTTCGGCGCGCCAAAAATTGATATGACTCATTAATGTTGTAGAAAGTGGTAGTAAGGTTGTCGTTCACTCGGACTTGATGAAATCTATTCTAGGATTTAATAAAGAAAAATAATAAAAATAAAGAATATATACAATTTATGTCACAAGATGGAGAGAGTTACCGGGACTCGGGATTCCACCAATTCTCACATTCATGCGGTTCATCTATTAATTCCGGACAATTAAATCTCATAAAATAACAAACATCGACTCTAATTCTTTGCCAAGGTAGATTTTATAAAGAATTATATGTAACTCACAAGCATGGCGCATCTAAAGTACCTAAGACTAAGCATGCAACATCTAACGAATTCACAAATAATCAAGAAAAATCATAAATCAATTATAATAGTGCAAATAGTCATAAAGGAATTAATTAGAATTACCACATGGGTGCAAAACAGCTTCCTCCTTCGTCCCAGTGATGGGTTCTAGCTCATCATGTTGGAAACACGCTCAAAATCCATTTTTATTGCTCAAAGGAGGTGTACAAATGATGAAATGGAGAAAAATAATGAAAACCGGGTTTGTAACAGTTATATTTGTTACAAACCAATCATTACAGAAAACGATAAAATGAGAGTGTCGTTGTGACTGTTGCTTTAAGTCTTCCTATGGACTACGACCCACAAAAACGACGGTCCGGCGTGCGTTGAATGTTCTTCGTGTTCTTCAATGGCAGCAGCAGCAGCAGCAAAATTTTCCAATCGACTTTTATTGCTCTGTGGTCGCTCCCAACGCTCCCAAACTCTCCATCCCCCTTCTAAGACATCCAAGTACCTTATTTATACTCGACAGTCCCCTTGAATCTTCAAAATATCTTGTCATTACTTCATTATTCTTCACGGGTATTCACGAGAAAATACTTTCCCTTCTTGTTGTTTCACGCATCTACAGCTTCCACACCTTCCTTGTTTAAATCCTCTACGCTTTTATATTGACTCAACATACTCTAAACACACGCCAGAACTGCAAAACTAACTCGGAAAATCCCGAGAATATTTCACGTACGTGTGTGTACCCTGTTTCTCTTCTTCTTCCACGTGAGTCCGTTTCAATCGAATCCAATGATATTACTAACCCTGTTTTGGTAAAACAGGGCAAAGTAAATCCATCTGCGCAACATAATCTCCACGAATGTCGCCCAATATTAACTCAGGAAAACACGCTGTAAACCAAATTTAAAGAAATATTTTCCCGCCAAAATGTTTCTTCACGAAGATGAAGGTGGACAGACCTTAGCCAAATCCGGTGTGTGAATAGCACTGGGTGCCGAATAGTAAAGCAGGTGCCCCTTAGTAATTGGGTGCCCCTTATCCAATGTGGGAGTCCGAATAGCAAATGTCCTCCGGGGGGTGTTCCGAGCAACTTTTCGAGCCGAATTTTCCAAAAATGTTTATTGCCCAAAAATACCTACAAACACACAAAAAACTATAATTAGTACAATATCGAGCACTAACAATACAGAGCATTGAGAACAAAATAGACACAAAAATGTATCTATCAGGAATCATTAGGGGAACTAACAACTAGCCTAGACAAGTGGTCTTCTACTTCATTTTCGGCACCCGTTTTGTCTCTAATGTCTGTACAAAATTCTTGTAACAAAAATATCCACCTAATCAATCTAGGTTTGGTATCCTTCTTAGACAAAAGGTATTTCAAAGCAGCATGATCAATATAGATTACGATCTTAGAACCTAATAGGTAGGATCTAAACTTATCCAAGGCAAACACGATGGCTAACAGTTCCTTCTTGGTAGTTGTATAGTTCATTTGGGCATCATTCGAGTTTTGCTAGCATATTAAATCACATGAAGTAATTTGTTTTCTCGCCGACCTAGCACAACACCTATAGCATAATCAAGCATCACACATAATTTCAAAGGGTAGGTTCCAATTAGGTGCCCTGGACTATCGAGGCGAGAGTGAGTAAATTCTTAAGCTTCTCAAAAGCCTCTAAACAAGCATCATCAAAGACAAACTTAACATCTTTTGCAAGCAAATTGCAAAGAGGTCTAGAAATCAAGCTAAAATCCTTAATGAATCAATGGTAAAACACTGCATGCCCTAGGAATGACCTAATATCTTTTACAGTTTTTGGGACCTGTAAAGTCTTGATAAGGTCAACTTTGGCTTTATCTACCCCTATACCCTTTGAAGAAACGATGTGCCCTAACACAATTCCTGATTTAACCATGAAATGGCATTTTTCCCAATTAAGCACTAAATTCTTTTCCTTACACCTAGTCAACACTAATGTCAAATGATGCAAGCACTCATCAAAAGATAAACCAAACACTGAAAAATCATCCATAAAGACCTTTAAAAACTATTCTACCATATCAGAAAATATGCTCATCATACAACGCTGAAAAGTCGCAGGGGCATTACATAGCCCGAAAGCCATGCGTCTATTCGCAAAGGTACCAAAGGGACAAGTAAAAGTGGTTTTCTCTTAGTCTTCTGGGGCAATAACGATCTGATTATAACCAGAGTATCCATCTAAGAAGCAATAATGACTATGTCCAGCTAATCTCTCTGGCATTTGGTCGATAAAAGGAAGGGGAAAGTGATCCTTCCTTGTGACCTTGTTCAATTTCCTATAGTCGATACAGACACGACATCCCGTGGTCACTTGGGTTGGGATTAACTCATTATTATCATTCTGGATTACAGTGATACCTGATTTCTTGGGGACAACCTGAACGGGGCTGACACACTTACTGTCTTAAATTGGGTAGATAATACCCGCATCTAATAACTTAAGCAACTCTTTTCGAACTACCTCTTTCATGTTAGGGTTGAGTCGACGTTCATCTCCCTAGAAGGTTTGGAGTCTTTTTCTAAATGAATCTGATGCATACACACAATAGGACTTATACCCTTAATGTCTGTTATAGTCCACCCTAAAGCTTCCTTATTGTCTTGAAGTACTTTTACTAGCCTACTTTCCTGATCAATATCCAAATCGGAAGCTACAATCACAGGTAAAGTCTCATATGGGCCTAAAAACACATACTTTAGAGTGTCGAGTAGTGGTTTTAAGTCCAACTTAAGAGGCTCTTCTAAAGAAGGAATTAAGGTTGTCTTAGAAACTAGTAATGGTTCGAACCTAGCTTTCCATCTATCAGTGTCTAACACAGGGGTAAAATCTAATAGAGCATTCACTTGTTCAATAGTGCTATCGTCATCAAAATCTAAACCAAAATGGGATAGACAACTTTCTAATGGGTCTTCAGATAAATTTTTTGGTAATGACTCCTGAACTAAGGCTTCTATCATGTTCACCTCTTCAACACATGTGTCATCTAGATCATAAGGTAGCTTACTGACATTAAAAATGTTCATCTCCATAGTCATATTACTAAAACATAAATTTATCACACCATTTTGGCAGTTAATGATCGCATTAGACGTAGCTAAAAATGGGCGACCTAATATCACAGGTATCTGGTTCTCTAGGTCGGGGACAGGTTGGGTATCTAGGACCACGAAATCAACTGGATAAATAAACTTGTCGACCTCAATGAGAACATCCTCGATAACACCTCGAGGAATTTTAACAGACCTATCAGCTAACTGCAATGTCATCTGAGCAGGTTTCATTTCACCAAGTCCTAGCTGTAAGTACACATGGTACGACAGTAAGTTCACATTGGCTCCTAAGTCAAGTTAAGTTTTTTTTTACCCGGTGTTTACCTATTGTACAAGCAATGGTAGGGGAACCTGGGTCTTTGTACTTTGGAGTTGTGGTATTCTGAATGATTGAACTTACATGACTAGCTAAAAAGGCTTTCTTATGGACATTAAGTTTTCGCTTTCGCGTACACATATCCTTAAGGAACTTGGCATAAGCAGGAATTTGCCTAATTGCATCTAATAAAGGAAGGTTTATGGTAACTTTCTTAAAAACCTCCAATATGTCATTAAAGTTCGATTCCTTCTTTGTTGGTACTAATAGTTGGGGAAACGGGGCTCTAGGCAAAGAATCAGACCTCTCAGAAACCGAATTGGCATCATCAGAAATTTTATCAGTCCCCTCAGCTAGTGGTGGTCCTGAGGGGTGAGATCCTGAGGGGTGAACTACAATATGTTCACTATCGGGCATGGTTACCTGATTTTCTATTACTCTACCACTCCTAAGGGTTCTAATAGCATTCAATTGATTCGATGGTTTTGCACCTACTTCATGAACTCCTCTAGGATTGGGATTAGTCTGACTAGGGAACCTTCTGTTATCTCTTTCACTTAAGGTCTTAGCTATTTGGCCGACTTGAAGTTCTAACTTAGCAAGGCTCTGAGCATTAGTTTGAAAGTTCTGCTTGGTTTCCTGTTGAAAACTAATTTGGTTATGTGCTAATTAACATATCCTGAGTTTTTGCTAAAATCTTAATAGATTCCTCTAAGCTAGTCGTTTTATTTTCTGGGCCTGAAGAATTCTTAGTGTAACCAAAACCTAGGGGAGCATTATAATTACTAAACTGACCTTGACTTTGGCACTTATAGCACGAAAAGTTCGGATGGTTTCTCCAACCAGGATTATAGGTTTCTGAATATGGGTCAAACTTTTGACGGTTATCAAATATAGTGTTATTATAGAGAGCATTGGCTTGCTCTTCATTATTCTGGCCTTCCCAAAAAGGCTCCAATCTACCACTAGTGTAACCCACTTATAAAGCTTCTAAAATTTTCGCTATTGCAGTAATTTTGGCAGCTGATTCAAAGCCTCCTTCTACCCTATTAACGCTTCCTCTGTCTAGAATAATTTTTTTCTGGGGTTCCCTATTATTTTCCCATTGTTGGGTCTTTTCGGCGATTTCATGCAAATATGTCATCGCCTCATCAACTGTTTGGTTTTCAAACCCACCTGTACACATAGATTCTGCTGTGGTCGTAGTGGAATAATATAAACCCTCATAAAGGATCTGAACTAACCTAACCTTTTCTAAACCATGATGAGGACATTGGGCTAATAAATCATTGAACCTTTCTGAATACCTATACAAAGATTCTCCCTCTTGTTGAGAAAACATGCAAATTTGCGTCCTAATAGAGGATGTTTGTGCCTAGGGAAAAACTTGTTCAAAAAGGCAGATGTAAGTTGTTCATATATTTCAATTGAACCAAAAGCCAAACAATATAGCCACGATTTAGCTTTATCTTTCAAGGAAAAAGGGTATAACCTAAGTTTCAAAGCATCATCATCAAGGTTTCTAATCTTTAGGGTACTACAAATTTCCTCAAAGTCCCAAACATGAAAATAGGGGTTTTCATTTTCTTTCCCTAAGAAAATTGAGAGCAGCTGTAAGGTCCCAGGTTTAAGTTCATAATTTTCTTCTGTTTCAGCTAACCTGATACACGAGGGACAAGTAGTCCTAGTCGGGTTCAAAAAAGCTTTCAAAGTTGCCATTTCTGGCACTATCGGAATATTAGGGATTGTCCCCTCAAACGGACATTCAAAAACAGACTCTTCAAAAATCGGACTTTCTAAATTAAGGTAATCGAGACTCTTAGAACTACTAGGTTTCTCTTTAACAAATCTACCTAGGGCGTCTCTTTTACGTTCAGGCATGCAAAAGAATAAGGAAGGGGATTCTATGCAATCACAAAACAAGGCTGACTCAACCAAATCAAACCTATTGATTTCTAGCAAACAAAAAGCATGATGTCTCCACTTAGATTGTTTCTAGACCAGCTTCTAATCTTCCGAAAGGCAACTAGGTACAATTTTAGCAAACCTCTAAAGAACGAGTTAAGCTAATAAGATACCCATACAGTCCATTTGAACGACTTTCCTACAAGCTCGTTACCTTATCGGTCTCGTTCTAGTCAAAATTTTAAGCTTGGGTTCGCGTTTGGTATCGTTTTCCTAAGGCGGGCAAGAAAAGAACGGTGATGAAATCCGAACCCTTATCTTTTATGTCCAGGCCTTGCCCTTTACTAGGAAATTAAAGTCTGTATTCAGTCCTCAACATATATGCATACGAAGGAGTCCAGTAACTCGCTGACAGGGGATTCGCGAGTGTTTATAATCTTAACTCCCGTTCCAGACGGGGGATGAACCGGTTGTAGTCGACTCGGGCCACTGACTCCTATGTCATTGTACGAACCCAAGGTGCAGAGACAATATTGTAATTGTCCTCCTTCTCTGCAAACAGTTTATGTTTAAAGTACGCTTTCGTAGGGTAAAAATAAAAATAATGTCCCAAAGTCCCAAAGTCCAAAAGTCCAAAGTGTCCAAAAAGAAAAGAAAAATTACAAAAATAGATAAACCCTAATACAATTTTTTTTTTTTTTTAAAATACACAAACCCTAAAAAAAAAAATAACTAAAATAAAATTGTCTTCTTTTTCCTTCTTTTCGCTTTAATCCTTAGCTCCAAGTCTTTATGAAATCACCAAACTCCTTGGATCAATTTTCTTTATGGTCCAGAACCTGTAAACAAAAGATAAATACCCAAGAACGTAAAAAAGAACAAAAATAATAATTAAAAAAAAAAACTAAAAAAAAAAATCTAAACCCTAAAAACAAGTCGGCGGCGCCAAAAATTGATGTGATTGTGAATAATGGTAAAAAGTGATTCGATTCTCGAACTTGTGAAGGATAACTTTAGACTTAAATTCAGAACTAAAATAGAAAACTCACTAATAATTATAGCAAACACTGACAAAGTTGATACCAATATTAAAAGACACTGAGGCTAAGATTCCACTATTTTCCAAGTTCAAAGTGATTTAATCCCAATATTTATATTCATGCAATTTTCTCGTTCAATTTGATTCTAACTATTGCAACAAGTAGATTCTCAAAATAACAAGTGTAAATCCGAAGCATAGAACATCAAAAACCTAGGTCCAAGTATGCTCTATCAAAAGAAATAACAATTGCTTAACAAAAATCATTCAAACAATTTTCGATCAAGGAAAATAATCATATAATAACTGCAAATAAAAAGATAAAATAGAATATACCACTTTTTGTTGGAAAAATAGCTTCCTCTATCGCCTCAGCAATGGGGTTTAGCTCCTCATATTAACCATGATCTCAAAGTATGTGTTTATGGCTCAAAAGATGATTAAAATGATGAAAAGTAATAAAACAGTCGATTTGCAACAGTGTGAGTGTGTTACAGAATCTCTGTTACAAAGGAGACACAGTGGCTAAATACCTAATGCAATCACAGTTGATAAAAGACATGTATGTTCTGCTGTTGAATAGCGATAGTTCTCTGCGATAGATGCTTGTGCGTCTTATGTTCTTCGTGTTCTTGGTATTGCAGCAGCAGAAATAAAATTCCAACTCGTGATTTAAGCTTTCTGTTCTCCTCTAAACTTCGCCAAAAGTGTACGTAACCCTTCCTTGACCTCTCAACACCCTTTATATAGCTAACAGGTCCCAAAAATCCGATTAAATCCAAGAATTATTCTCGGTTACCTCAACCAAAAGTTACGGGATTTTTCATCCTCCTGATTCCTCTCTACGCGTGTTTGAGCTATCAAATCTTTCCAAAAATAGAAGAACCCAACTATAGATAGAGTTCCCTTCCCTTAATACTACACGCACCTGCCAAATATGGTTAAAGAGAATCTTGAAACTTCCTTCACCTCTGTTTTGCTTGAACTCGAAGAAATCTCCCTTTATTTTCGAATCTGGGTCCTGTTTAGTATTAACATGATCATATCCATCAAAATCCACGTCCAAGTCCGACTGAATCTCGTCCAAAATCCTGCCAGGAAACTTCGCAGGTGAAAGTCCACTGTTTCACTCCAACCCGATGATACGGCCCATTCTGATCAATCCAAGCGCTCGTACCAACTCTGTTGTGCTATAACAGGTCCATCCCAACGAAAATCAGCCATTGAATCTCCATAGAAATCGCTCAAAACTCCAACCCTAAATCTGCTTGTGCGCTGGTTTGTTTTCCCGCCAAAACAGATTTGAATTTTTGGGAAGAAGCTGGTCGCCCCCTATCCTCGGCTGGAGTGTAAATAACACATGCCTTGGGGGTGTCCTAGGGGTGCCCCTTAGTAATTTGGTACCCCTTATCCATAATGAGAGTCTGAATAACGTGTGTCCTCCGGGCGCTTTAGCCAACTTTTCGAGCCGATTTTTCCAAAAATGTTTATTGGCCAAAAATACCCACACACGCATACAACACCATAATAAGTACAAAAATGAGCATTATCAATATATAGAATCCAGACAAATAGGACGCAAAAATGTGTCCATCATTAATTTTCCCTAAAATTCTTCTCCAATCCCAACTTCTTAAATCAATGTGAAGATGACATGGCTTAATTTTTTTTTAAACATCCTCAAGTTGAATGTCTAATTTTAGACATTCACCTTGAGGATGACAAGCTATCCTAGCAAACTTTTTCTTAACTAAAATTAATACTTAAATAACCATTTTTAGCTCTAAGAAAATCCTAAAATTATTACGGAACTAGTCACAAAACATTAAGGTGACCAAATTTATGGAACAACAAATCCAGCCATATTATTTTTAATAAATAAAAACCATTTGATTACAAAGTGGCACAAAAACCCCAGGTCAAATAATAATGAGTAAATTTAGTTTTTAGTACTTCAAAAAAAATCCAAACATACCCTTTTGACCTTTTCTTCTTCTTCTTCTTCTTCTTCTTTCTTTCTTTCCTTCTTTCTCCTGTCTCCTTCTCCCACCACCACCATCACCAGCGGCAACAATAGATCTCCACGAACACCAGCAGTAACACCTCCATCACCACCAGCAACAACACCTACGTCTCCTCCACGAACACCTCCGTCTCCTCCATGAACACCTTCGTCTTTTTTTTTCTTCTATTCTTATGTTCAGATCTATCACCAACAGTAGCTCCGCCACCACCAAATCAGCCGTTATATCCAGATCTGTCACCAACAACACCTCTATCTCATCCACGGACTCCTCCTTCTCTTTTCTTAAACTTTTTTGCTCAGATTTATCACCCACAGTAGCTTCACCACCACCAAACCAGCCCTTATGTCCAGATCCGCCACCACCAACATCTCCGTCTCCTCCATTAACATCATCATCACTACTTCAGCCTCCTCCTTCTATCATCTAAAACCTTTAATACCTTCAAATCCGCCACCACCAACAATACCTCCTCCTTCTCTTTTTATCCTCTAAAATCAACACAATACTTGCGGATCCACCCTCATTCAATCCTCTAAAACCACCAACAGCACCACCTTCTGATGTATCATCACCAGCAAATTATGATACATCTTCATCGTCGAAACCAATATTGTGTTGGGGAAATGACAGATTTATGATGAAACCAAAATTGGTTTCATCAAACTCTAACAGTTTTGGTTGGTGAAAACAGTAAACTTATGATGAAACCAAATGTGGTTTCATCATAAACTTGCCTATTTTCTATCATGAAACCAAATATTTTAATGATGAAAATTAAGTTTATGATGAAACCAAATTTTGGTTTCACCTGATTTTTGCCTAGTTTATTCGGCCTGACTTGGAAGTCGTCGTGTTTGGTTTCATCATTGAAGTTATGTTGGTGAAATGACAATATGTGGAAAAATGATGAGACCTAATTAGGTTTCATCGTATATTTTTTCATTTTGTTGAATATTGATATCTGTGAAACCAATTTTGATGGTGAGATACAAGTGGATTGTTTTTAGTTGAAACTAATTTTAGTTGAGGAGGTAATGGTAGTGGTGGTTGTGGTGTTGGTGGTTGTGGCGGTGATGGGGGCGGTGCAGTTGACGGTGGTGGTAGGTTTCATCTTATTGTGTTTCATTTTTTCTTCTCTCTTCCTTATCCTTTCTTTTATGATGAAACCAAATTTTTGGTTTCACCTGATTTTTTCCTAGTTTATTCGGCCTGACTTGGAAGTCGTCATGTTTGGTTTCATCATTGAAGTTGTGTTGGTGAAATGACAATATGTGGAAAACCAATTTTTCATCATATTTTTTCATTTTGTTGAATATTGATCTCTATGAAAACCAATTTTTGATGATGAGACACAGCTGGATTGTTTATTGTTGAAACTAGTATTAGTTGATGAGGTAATGATAGTGGTGGTTGTGGCAGCGATGGGGGGCGGTGTAGTTGACAGTGGTGGTAGGTTTCATCTTATTGTATTTCATTTGTTCTTCTTTCTTCTTTCTCATTTTTTTATGATGAAGCCAAAATTTGGTTTCATCTTATTTTGGTGAAGCCAATTTTGGTTTCATCATTTTTTCTGTTTGGTTTCATCTAATTTTGGTGAAACCAATTTTCGTTTCATCATTTTTTCTGGTGATGGCGCGGTGGCGGCGGCGGTGGTAGGCGGTGGCGGCGGTGGGTGGTGGTGGTCGGTGGCGGCGGCGACGGGCGGTGGTGGTTGCGCGGTGGTCAGTGGCAGTGGTGTTGGTGATAATATAATACTCCCTTCGTTCCAATTTAGATGATGTTGTAGAGTTTTTCACGCAGATTAAGAAACATCAAAGAGAGTAATTTTTTTCCAAATATGCCCATATTAATACCATCCTAAAAATTTAAACCTCCTAGTTTTTTGTTTCTGTATTCTAGTATAAATAATGAATCCCCATGTAATTTCACTTGGGATGACTAAATATCCTAAGATAATAGAGAATAGATTTAAAATCTTAAATTAGATTAAATATCTCTCACTGATAACAAGGGCAATGAATGTTATGTTGTGATCCCAAAGCAGGGGTAAATCAGTGAGAATTTAGAGAAAATAGCTAAACTCTCATCTATTTTGGAACACACAAAAAACCCTAAAACATCATCTAAAATGGAACGGAGGGAGTAAAATTTAAAGGTGGGGTTGATTTTTGTTTTTGTTGGGGTGATTTAAATAGTAGAAGGGTAATATAGACAGTTTATGTTAAATGGGGTTTTGTGAACAATTTGTTTTGGTGGAGTTTTTGTGCATGGATAGTGACACCTTTGAGGTTATAACTCGCGGCCCGAAATTATTATAAAAAGAATTTACATTTAATCAACAAAAAATCACAAACAACACCATTGGAGATTCTTGTTAAGGTGGCAACGCAAACAAGACGCCCTCATATGATGATGACGATATTCACATTCCGAAGGTGCATCCACTTTGCAAGATAAAGGTTCAACAATGGGTATATAAGCCCAATCAAGATCTAGCTCAAATGGAAATCATGAAGCAGGCTTAAGATTTAACTCAAGTGATTCTTGAAGCCCACAAAAGAGCAAAGCTTAAGATAAGTTCTAAGATAAGACTTGAAATAAATGCTGAATATGAATGTTATTGATATACTTGAACGAGGCTCAAGTGAATTAAACGCATTCTACATTTCATTTTCGCCCTGCAGCTCACTCACAATCCTATCTAAGGAATACATTTGGGAAATGAATGTTATTGCCTGGTGTTTTGGATTGGATAATAAATCTAAGAAAATGAGAAACTTATATGTTTGGTACATAACTTTTGAGTGAAAATTCGAAGATGGATTCTAGATTTTAATTTGTGTGTTGGACAGTTCAATCCCTTCCTGCGCGAGGGCTTCATTTCTAATTTACCAAATGATTGGTAATTAAATTTCTTTCGCAAACTTTTTAGTTACCTATCATTTGCAAATTAACAGTACGCCGTCCTGTCTGTCTGGCTAGCTAGTGCTACCTGTAACTCCAGCAAGTTTAGGAATGGAACTTCGGCTAATAAGAGTGAGCCAAGAAGACCCGGTTGTTCAACCAAAAATTTGTGTGAGTTTCATTCTTTTCATGAATGACTTACTTGGTGGTGATTCTTCTTAAAATATACTGCACATATTTGATCTGATGTGCGTCGAAAAAAAAAGAATTTGTTGAGAATTTAGGTTTTATACCCCTAGGCATTTTGCTTATTTTTGTATAAACATCTTATTGATTCAGGAAATTTCTGTTTTCAGATGCCAGTCTAGCATTCTGGTTAATCAAGTGGGTAATACTGTTCACATTGAACTTTTGGACCTTCTTCATTTCTCTTTTATGGTTGATTATTTCAATTGGCCTTTTCACTTATACTCCCTTGCTACACAAATTAATTGAAAAGCGACTTGAGTCGCCTAATCAAGAAAAGTTAGCCTCAAATTTACATTTTATCATAGATATGATACATTTAGTACTAACGTGAGTCTTTGATCAAGCATTCATGTATATACTTACTTTCCTCTAGCATGTCTTATTCCCATTGTACGTTGCAAAGTCTTACTCCACAGTGTCATTTTCTCTTATTGGCTTGTATATTTTCTCTTCTCTTTCCTCTCATTAAAAGGGTCCAACTACTATCCACTCAAGAACAATTTCCTTTAACAACTCTAACTGGCTAATTCCAGATTATTTTGATTAGCACTTAAGAATACAAGAAATCAAATTAGATTTTGTTAATCCCTTACTAAAAAAAAAAGAATGGATTTTAGTCCTAATCTTTTATACTAGGAAGATTAATAACAGAACATTAAGATTTTAACTAAAAATGATCAGGAGCAATTTTAAACAAGATTGAACAGAAAGAAAAGAAAAAATTGATTAAAGTATATAAACTTCATGTCATAAGAAAGAATTGAACAGAAAGAAAAGAAGAATTCATTAAGAAAGAAACTTCATTTCATAATCAAACCACAAGGAGATTGAGAGACTACATTTAACAAACCCTAGATCTACTAGAATCCAATTACATCACAATCCAGAGAATCAATTAACCACATCACAATCCAGAGAATCAACTAACCCAATACGCACCGACGAAAGAAGCCAGCGGACCATAAAAACCAAAATACAAAGACATTGATGAGAAGAACGAAACAAAAAAACCCAAGAAATTTGATTGCGGCAGCTAAAATCTTCATCTTCATTAGTTCTTTGTTAATTGGTGCTCTTGCATATTCTTTGTATTCGGCTATCATCATATACATAACAGTTCCGATCATAACAGAAAACATGTAAGAGAACACCATGAGATCTTGATAATTAACTAGTTTTTCACACTTTACCTCATGAGGCTTGCAGTCGAAGCTTTCTTGACACACAGTTCGCAAAATCAAAAGGGTACAAACGAGAAAGAAGAGAACACCCCAAATTATCCGTATCATAAACTTTCTAATGTCTTGCTTTTGTAACTTGTCACTGAAATATAGTCCAAACAAACGATTCGTTAGTTTCAAATATATCACTGCAGGATGAAAATACAAGAAAAAGTTTAAAACGGTTTAAAAGGGTTAAGATGTTTACAGGTCCATCATCTTCATTTTCACTCAGAAGCTGTAACAAAGAAGAGGAAGAAGAAGAAAAAGGGGTGAATCAGAAGCTGTAACAAAGAAGAAGAAGAAGAAGGTGATTAAAATTTTGAACTACTCAGTACTCTCTCTCTTATTTGAGGGATTTATACCCTAAGAATAATAAAGGTTTTCCCTATTTACCACCCATATTTTTCTTATTTCCCACCCATAATGTGAAAACCAAAGATAATGTGACTACACCTAGTACGGGTAAACAAAACCCACTTCCCTGCAAGAACCAAACCACCATCACTGTATTAGCATATGTAGGTGTTAATAGAAGCGGGGTCGAAATGTAATCAAATTATGGGCGAATGACTTTTAAGCTTAATTCTCCCGACCTACTTTTGAATCGTTAAAGCGTAAAATCAACAATCAATCACAAAAGATCAAGAAGAGTTCCTACAGGGATTATGTACGACATACTGTAACAATAATTAATTGATTACTATCTTGATATTGAACTAGCTAGTCTTAAGGATTCAATGGTATATATGTATATCATCATAGGATTATTCAACTTTGGCAATGATTACTACTACAATTACAAGCTTCATTTATTTGAAACCCTAACTTATAACACAAACATACTCTTCCTTGTCGTTGATGATGATTAGAAGAAACCTCTAGTTGTTGGTGGTAAGAAAATATCTTCAAAAATGGTTTTGATTCAGCTGTATTTGTTAATGGTGATAGCTTCTGATGATGAAATGGAAGACTTATCAAAAGATCAAGATTACTCCTTCTTCATCATCATCATGAAATTCTTTTTTGGTGTTTGATGACCATTATCTTCTTCAACAGTTGTACCAATACCAATTAACAGTATGAATATGATGGTAGTGGTAGTAAACAAAACGATGGTGGGGTGGCGGCAATTTTGGTTAGGGTTAAGATCTGGATTCGACGGTGGCTAATAGAAGTGACGATTTTGATGAGTAGGGCTTATGATGATAGTGGGTGTTGTTTGCCCACATTAAAAATAGTTATATTAATTTTGGTTTTTACATATGGGTGGGAAATAGGAAAAGCATGGGGTGGTAAATAGGGAAAACCAGAATAAATGTTGTTTGGTGAACTGAGGGGCCCAATTTATTACTTTTTTATTCTCTGGTCGATCTTAAAAAAGGTGAAATTTTAAATGTAACTTTGTAAACCATTAATTACGAGATAAATTTCGGTGCGCCAAATTGTTTTATAAGTCGTAAGAATTATTATTTTTTGATTCGGATGATAAATTTAAATCGCATGTAACATCGTGGCATTTTTTATTCGAAATTGACTATACTAAAATATCCAAAAGATCAAATGGAAACTAGAACCGGCAAAGAAAAACCGTAAAATCCATGGTCAAGCAAAAAAAATCCTGTTGCATATAGAAAGAAAATTTCCTTAATTGTAAACCAAATTAAGACTCAAAATCCGCCACTTTATCCAAATGTTGAAAATTTTCTCTCGTTGTACAAAATTTGACAATCGTTTTTTATTATACCAATTTACATTCAGATTAAATTAAAAATGAGGGCATCTCTAAATATAAAATTTATGACGGAGTTAGGATTTCACAAAGTTTCACTGTATCTCAAAACAAGCCATACTAACATAAATAAGTCTTAAGGGTTAAAGTCTGTATATTAATCCAAATTTTTCATGGTAACTTTGAATCTAAGTAATTCATGACTAAAAAAAGTACATGACACAAGATTCACCAAGGCCTAAAATTGTTAGGGCCAAAATTTACTTAGTAACTCCGAATTCAAAATCTGATTATTATGGTTGTGAGTATTTTTATTTATTTTTTAATTTTTTTTTTGAGACATTCAGCTGGGAATAAAGATTTTCCGGATAATATATTGTTATTTTTAAAATCTTTGATAATCGTTCTTGCTAATTTGGCTATCGATTTTTAGTAAAACGATTTACATTCGGATTAGATTAAAAATGAGGGCATTTCTAAACAAGAAATTTAGGACGGAGATAGGATTTTACAAAGTTACACTGTATCTCAAAACAAACCATACTGACCCAAATAAGTCTTAAGGGTTAAAGTCTGTATATTAATCTAAATTTTCCATGATAACTTTGACTCAAAGTAATTCATGAAGAAAGAAAGTACATGATACAAGGCCTAAAATTATTATGGCCAAAATTACTTAGTAACTCGGAATTTACCAACTTATATCCTACCCAAAATCTGCTTATCATGGTTGTAACTTAGTTTTTTTTTTTTGTCATGTTTGTGCGACACTCAACTAGATTGGGACCAAAGATTTTCCGAGTAATCAATTGTTATTTTAAAAAAATTTGACAATCGTTTTTGATTAAAGCAATTTACATTCAAATTAGATTAAAAATGTGGGCATCTCTAAATATGAAATTCAGGACGGAAATAGGATTTTATGGTGATGGAGACAATGTTTTTGTAACCAACTGGTCGTACGGCAAATTGTTAAAGCAATAAAAATTAATAATCTTCATGTTTTTGTAAGACTAGTGGTGCTAACCAGCTGGAGAAAAAGGTAAACCGACTAACCGAACTAGTTTTCTAGCGGATTTAAGTAAGTTCTTTAATTCCCAAAATTGGAACTTCCATTTATGCATGAATACATACAGTAGTATAATACCGGTCATCTACTTTTATGATGCCCAAATAATAAAAAACACATCTCCCCAAGTAATAAGATTATTAATTTTAAAGAAAAACAACACAAAATTTAAAATCTAAAATACTAAAAGAAAAAAAAAAAAGAAAACTTTGGCCTGGACCCCTCCAAAATTTATTTGTATACTTATGATACTGACCAGAATCATTTATGTAGTGGCATTCTGAACTAGGAAAAAGATTCTCCCAATGAATACTAGCTTTTAAACCTGGGGTCTTTAGGGGCGACCCCAAAAGAATTAGGGGCGACACAAAACGACAAAAACTGTCATAATCGGTAGGTTATTTCACAATCGGTAGGTTATTTTCGGGGCGTTTTTTTAATCCCAAACTACCCTTTACAATCGGTAGATAACTATACAATCGGTAGTTAATCAACAATCGGGAGTAAATTTGGTTTGTATAACTTCCGAATATAAAGTAAAATCCTTTATCTTTTGAATTTTGACTATCCTATAATCGGTAGTCAAAATAGTTATCTTGACTCCCGATTAAAGTAGACCTTTGGCAAATATCCTACCATAATCGGTAGGGAATTTAGGTTATTTAACTCCCGAATATAGAGTAGCCCCAAAATGAGATTTTGCGAAAATCCTTTTTTTTTGGAATTTTGGTTGAGCCTATAATCGGTAAGAAAGGAAGAGTTATCATGACTTCCGATTATACAATGGCTCTCTTTACAAATATTCTACCATAATCGGTAGTCAAAATAGTTCATATAACTACCGAGATATAGAGTAGCCCCAAAATCGATTTTGCAAAAATCCTTTTTTTTGAAATTTTGGTTGAGCCTATAATCGGTAGTAAATGAAGTTATCCTAACTTCCGATTATCCTTGCTCTCTTTGCAAATATCCAACCATATTCGGTAGTCAAAATAGTTCATATAACTACCGAATATAGAGTTGTCCCAAAAATGAGATTTTGCAATCGGTAGCTAACTAAACTACCGATTATGAAGGGGCATACAAGTATTTTCATCCTATTTTGTCTTTTGTGTCGCCCCTAATTCTTTCGGGGTCGCCCTAAAGACGCCAGGCTTTTAAACCCTCAACAACAAAGGTATACCAAAGAGAATAATAATGACGTGGAAAGAAAGTCAAAGAGTTTAAAAATATTGAAAAACAAGCATTCCATTGTAGTATATGCATGCATGTGATCGTCATGTAAAAAAGAAAAAAACAAAACTACATTCTGCAAAATCAGTTTCAAAATCCTGCTAATCACATCATTAACTTGTGCATGATTGCTAAACGCTGGTGCTAGTTCTTTCAAGAGGATACCATTCAATACAAGATAAAAAAATAAAATCTGATCCCGACGGATGGATAACTCAAATGGTATCCCCTCAAAGAATTGAAAAACAAAACTTGCTTTAATCATGAGGAAAGAAAATCAAATAGTTTGATGCGATAAGATTGAAAGCTCCCCCGGCCCAGAGCCGTTGAACTACTGTATTTATTTTTTTCACATGAACGCATTAAATAATTCCTTTTGTTGTACTTTCGGAGATAGGTGTAAGGTCAAGTTAGCTGCGACTTTATGTACTATCTGTTTTTGTTATACAAGTAACAGATTCATGTTCAGACTTCAGAGATAGATATGCATGTATTTACACTTGTACTTGGTACTGATAAACAGCTGGTCTTAGAACTCAGTTCAATGAAATCATTGACTTCTATTTTCTTAGCTCCCATGTATACTGAGCATGATAACTCGAATATTTTCACATGCCACTAGCCAGTACACAGAATGTCAATAACCGGTGGTTAAATATATTTTCGGGCTACACTTCGTGCTTAAATAAGAAATATGCGGTTGACTGAAGAAGTTTGATGTGGCCATCCAAGTAGCCATCTCGGAAAATGCTTAACCCCAGTTTATGCGATCGGTGAACTGAAAGTTAATAAGCCTCCTTGGTATCTTTGAAAATGTAAAGAAAACACAGCCGTTCGTTTTCTGGTTATGTGTCCTCCGCTTTTTAATTTCTCCGGGTGTCCGGTGGATCCCATCTCTCAAAGCGTGTACTGGCTAGCTCCCCCGGGATATGTTTAACTTTGGCAACTGAGACTCAATAATGTTATGGCTTTCTGAACCTGGCGAGATTGGGGTATACCCAAACTAATTGGGGTATACCCAATAAGACAAAATCAGGTCATTATGAAGTAAAACCAAGCCACCCCTTAACCTATATTTTTGTAAATGGCTAAAATGCCCCCACAATGATTAACTCTAATTTAACTAAAATGATTAGATTAGTTAAATTAGTTAGATTAGTTAGTTGATTTAGTTATAAGTTGAGTTTTAGAAATCATTTAGAGAGAGAATTAGTATGAAGGAGTAGAGGAGATTTTGGGGGGTATGTTAGGGTTTTTGTGAAATTTGTGATATGAGTGAGATGAGTGATTCTAATCCCGATTTTGAAGTGGGGAGTCTTCTAACTTTCCTCCTACATATGAGTACTTGTATGATGATCTACCGGACCATGATCGAATGGATTACATGCATGACCCTCACTTTTATTTTCCTCAAACTCATGATGGGTATGGAAGTGATGAATGTATTGAGCCAAACGAAGAATCCAATGACCAAGAAGAAGAGAATGGAGCTGCAAGTAATCAGGTAGACAACCTACGTCGTGAAGATTGTGATTTTTCCATGCAATGTATCGATTTTGGTTTTTTTTTTTTTTTGCCAGACGAGGTCGGCAAGGTCGACGCTTGTCGATCATGCCGCCATAAAAGCCATTGGTTCTACTTTGAATAACGTGCCGACTTTTCATGAGCAAGACCACGCCTAAGAATGTAGAAAATTTGAACCTTGCCGACTTTATTTTTGAAACACGGAGCCCTTACTTGAAAATGCGTACGCCCAAGCATTGTAATGTTTTTCATACCTTGGCCTGGCTTTTTCATGTCGGCAATGTTTATATTCTATTACCTTCCGGTCTTTTCTAGCCTAAGCATTGTTTTATATGTCGACCATGCCGACTGTGGTAATACACATCAACTAAACTTTTGATGTTTTGTAGATTGTGGCATTGGTACCTATGGAGGATCGGCCTCAAGCTCGAGAAAATTAGGGGTCCCGATACTTAGAACATTATGCTAATGATTTGGAATGGAAGGAAAAAGACGACGCGGTCAATTGGATTGTTGAGAAAGCCAAAGAGAAGATGTGCGTTCTAGTGAAAAACACCCAAAAAAAGAGATACGCGGTTTGAAATGGTATGCGAGTGTTATGGTTTTGCGAGGAAAGTCACAAGAGGAAGGGTTATGTGTATGATAAGAAGACGACTAGGGTGTACAAGACGAAGTCAAAGAAGTGTGGATGCCCATTCAAGATTATTTTTGGGAGGAACAAAGATACCGACAACGTGTGGAGAATGAGTAGAGTTGATGTTGGTTGGCATAGCCATAAAGATCCGGACACTCTTGTTGGGCATTGTCAAGTTGCCAAGTTGAAACCGCACGAGTTCGAACAAGTAAGAACAAGTTGGGAATTAAACCAAGTAAGCTCCTAAGTAAGTTCAAGAGGGACGACTGCATAACCTCTCTTCATTGTCTACAATTTATGCGGCCAAGGCAACTATTAAAAGAATTGAATGGGATGGAAGAAAGGTGATGGAAGAATCACAATGGTTAATACACAAATACAACTACACGGTGAGACACCATGAGTCATCGAAGGGGAAGGTGGATCGTATTTTTCTTGCACATCCCGATATGATTCAATTGGCGCGTTGCTTTTGCAAGTTTTGTTCATGGATTGTACTTATAAGACGAATAGGTACAACATGCCTTTGTTGAACATTGTAGGACAAACCTCGGATAAGCAATCGTTCACGGTGGCATGGTGTTTTATGGATCGTTAGAAGGGATGATAGTTATATTTGGGCATTGGAAACTTTGAAGCTTCTCTACCACGAAGACGAAACTCCTGGGGTTATAGTCACCGACAATGAGCAAGCAATAATGAACGCCGTGAGGATAGTCTTTCTCAATGCACAAAATTTCCTTTGCACTTGGCATATACAATGCAATCTTAGAAAGAATTGTAGAAGTCATATCCAAAAACCGAAATCAAAGAAAGGAACTAAACGTAAAAAGAGGAAGATGAACGTCTTAGCAAACTAACTAAAGAGGAGCGAGAGAAGGAGAAAGAGAAAGAAGACGAAGAATGGAAAGAAGGTGAGATTAAGTTTGGGTTATTCATGAAAGCGTGGGATAAGGTGGTTTGGTCGATGAGTGTGGGAAGTTATGAGTTAATCTTGAAGGATTTCGAGGATGATTGGGGGACTAATTACCCCAAAGTAGTGGAATATTGCAAGAAACAATGGTTGAGTCCACACAAAGAGAGGTTTGTGTATGCTTATACTTACGACTATAAACATTTCAAACTTGAATCCACAAGTATGGTAGAGCAAGCGCATGGGAGACTAAAAGGTCTACTTTTCACGAGTCAAAATGGGATTGTGACGGTGCAACATGCTATCCATGAATACACTAATAATGATATCAACAAGATAAAAAAACAATTCCAAGAAAGTAGCTTCCGGAAGTTGAGGGAGTTTAAGGAGGATAATTGGATGCTTGTTGGTATACATTGCAACGTATCGCATTGGGCAATCGTTTTATGATGAAACATCTCGCTTTGTTTAAAAAGTATAAAAAGTATGACGACCCGAGCACTCCTTGTAAGTGTAGGATAATGAAGGCTATCGGACTTCCATGTCGTCATATGCTTGGTAGGTATAAAACTCCCATTCCTCTTGATGATATCGATCCCTATTGGAAGCAATTATCTTTCAAACCGGCTCCAAGAGAAGATCCGGTGAAGAGTTTGGCGACATGGAACTTGGGAGAATAATCCTCGAAAAATACCCCAAGTTGAATAGGTTGGACAAACAAACTATGAAGCACAAGTTGATGCCGATTGTTTACCCTTTTATGGAAGAACTTGAAGAACCTAGAAACAAGATCCTAATGGTAGACCAACTACCAAAAAGACGAGGGCGGAAGAAAGAGAACAAATCAAAGAGTTTTTGAGTACAAATTGCGATCAAGATCAATCCGAAGGAGAACAAATCAAAGAGTTTTTAAGTAGAAATAGTGATCAATCCAAAAGGGAAAACATTAAAGAGCATTTGAGTACAAAGTGCGATCCATCCGGACATGTTTATACCGAGGCGCAATACAAGGAGGAGCCCGCTAAAAGAAAAGAGGTCGTCCAAGGAAGGATTCAACTACGCCAACGGTCTCTAACTTGAATACAAATGGCACTCTACCTCTTGAGAGTCAAGCAAGCGTGGAATTTGTTGGAAAGAAAAGAGGTCGTCCAAGGAAGGATTCAACTACGCCAACGGTCTCTAACTTGAATACAAATGGAACTCTACCTCTTGAGAGCCAAGCAAGCCAAGGAGATGTGGCGAAGAAAAAAGTCGTCAAAGAAGGTAGTACAACCGGTGTTGCAAAAGTATCGTACTCAACTCCCTCCAATTATTCAAGATTTCGTGATTGGTACGACGATGTTCCGAAAGATGGAAATTGTGGGTTTCACGTTATCTCGCAACAATTGGGACACCTAAGTGGAGCGGTTGAAGAGAATCTCACCCAATGCCAATACATTAGAAAGAAGATGGCGCTCGACTAGAACACGACAAGGAGTTCCATATCTCAATGATTCTAGAAGGTTCCATGGAGGAAAAAGAAGCAACTTTCAAAGGTTTGCTAACTAGTGTTAAAGGCTGGAGGGAAACGCACCGATCAAATGGGAGCATTGGTTGAGAATGCCGGAGTGTGGCCATCTATTGGCGGATACTTGGAATTGCGTGGTACATTTTTTTAGTGAGGGATTATCTATAGCATTTGCACCGAAACATGCGGTTTGCGTGGAGCAACTCAAGCATAGAAGAATTGTCATGGCTTTGGTGGATAAAAATCATTTTATTGGTCTACAACTCAATAAGGAATGTCCATTACCTCCTCTATGTAGGTTTAGTTTGTGGGAGAAGTTCACAAACAACAAGAGCAAGGAATGGATGAAAATTTATGAGGACAACATGGCCCTTTGGAATGTTATAGATGAGTCTCGGGAATGTCCCATAGATTTGACTAAAGGAGGTTCAATAGGTTTGAATGAACTCCTCCAATAGATTTGAGTGAGGAGTGATTATGATTAGGGAATAAAGCGACTTTTTGTGTAGTGTACAATGGAGTACTAGACAAAACATTCGTACTAGATTTGGAGTACTTTTGTAATCGCATGCGTGTTTTGTGTAATGTACTTTGAGTGCTACGAATGAATGAAATGGATGTGTTTTTTTGGGTGTATTCTCATTTGGTCGGCATCATATTCATTAACAAAACATGCTGAAGCTATCCCACGGGCACGGTATTATTTCTTGAGATTGCCGGCCTTGAATGCATGACAAGACAGAAAAAAAGCTGATATGGCCGGCAAGGTCCTTTTGACAAGCTTCCCGCTATTCCAGGGTCGGTGCACGGTATTATTTCTTGATTCGGCCTCAATGCATGACATCTGAAAAAGTCACTGATATGGCGGCAAGGTCCGGCTTTTGACAAGTCAGCCGCCTCTTTATTCTCCCATGATGTTTATGAAATTTACCATGCCGCCTAAGAACTCCTTAAAAATTGTTCTGGATGTTTTTTACTATTAAGCCGGCACGGTCCTGGTTTTGAGAGGTTGCAGGCTTTAGTTGCGCCGTGTATTATTATTTAGCGAGAACCATGCCGGCTTAGAACTCCCTCACAAATTGTTCATGAATGTTATTTTCTATTAAGCCGTAAGGTGTATTATAATATCCATGCCGACAGAACTACCGTCGGAAAGCTTTTAATATAGTATAATGCCGACTAAGTGGGAGCCAAGCAAGCTTATAATTTAAGACAATGCCGACAATACATCGATACAAACCTTAATTAAAGCATACAAACGTTAAAAACTTTACCTAACACATTTGGGACATATATAGTATCTTTTTCGGTACACAATTTCTTAGGAGAGGTAATTAGCTTCATCTTACCGTCGCAACATGGATCTCGTGCATGGTAGAAGGTTGATTTTAGCAACTTCATCTTCATACGAAGCTACACGATCATCTATCCAATAGAAAAACCCACAACAAGTACATTTTAAGCATACGGCTGATATACACCTCCTATTGCAGCTTTCATGAGAAATAAGAATCCCTTACAACCTTCAATAGTGCATTTGCTTCCTTCAAAGGGACAATCCCTTGCAAAATGACCACTTAGTGTACAAAGACTACAAATATTTGGTGGTGAAACTTCCATTCTTTATGCAAGGTTGAAGATGAAGTTGGGAATGCTTTATAATAAAAACATACCTAATATCTTGATTTTGAAATTTCTAGCCGTTGAGCATTCAATGGGTTGTACTTTATACCTAAAAGGTGCAACTAACATTCGAGTCGGCAAGGTATATACTTCATACCATGCCTACCTCAAGTACTTTGTCTAAAAGTGCATAAACAAAATAATAACTTCTAAAGCAACTAAAACTGAAAATTCAAATAACTTCTAAGAGTTCAAAACATAATGAAAGAGTTCAAACCACAATCTAAGTTTCTAAACCAAGTGAAACATAATAAAGTTTAAGAATTTCATGGATCCTTCTTGTTGTTGTTATCTTCCTCCCCATCACTAGCTTTTTCACCGGCATCGACTTTTGCTTTTCCCTTCCCCTTATCTCAAGCCTATGTAGTCACCATCCTCATTGTAATAGGGGTTCACTCCGGAAAAGTCACATGCCCCGAAAAAGTTCTTGGATCAACCTCCTCTTCTTCCTCCTCGATGATGTGCATTCTTCATAGTTGAGGGGATTGCTAGGGACTGTTCATAAACCTTAGAAATTCTTCTGGATTTTCCTTGCCCATCAAACATAACTTTCTAAACTAATTCTCTTGATTTCATCTTTAGGTTTTTCTAAATTGGGATAAATTTTGTCCAAATATTCAAATAGCTCTTCTGCATTGTTAACAAGACAAGGTAGTTCTTCTTTTGTTTCCTCTGGGAACCTAAACAATGCACAAATAAGATATATATGAAAACAAACAACACTACACTTGACCTTCTACTTTGGCCAAAAGCTCCGATAAATAAAACACTGCCGACTACATTAAAGCCGGAATGTTGTTAACCAACTACCCCGTAGACTAATAAAACGCTGGATTGGTACTATCTATGAAGATGCCGAAGCTAATAAATTAGGAAATTAAGGTTTACGATGCCTAAAGTCGGCATGGTACAAGTCAAAAACAACGCCACCAAATATAACCCGGCATGGTTGGTTATTAGACCTGCGCCACAGTTATTGTCAAACAGCGCCATGGCTCGATGAAAAGTCGGCATGTTATTCATCCCGAGACCATGCCTAGCTCTTTCAAAATACCAATGGCCCGGCATGTTGTTTAAGTATCGACCTTGCGGGCCAACAAATCTGAAAATCATAATTTTCGATTTCTAACCCAATCTAACAATCATATACAACAAAACAATAATGGGTTTGAGGTTATAAATCACTTACAATCTTCTTTTTCGCCTTTAGAGGTTTCTTTTTCAAAGATCTTCAAGGATTTCATTCTTGGGTTTACTCGTTCCAACCTTTCCCTTACCTTTTCCCTCTGATTTGGAGGTTTTCATGTTACCAGTTGAATCTCTCTTGCTGCTGGATCGTTTAGAATCAACCATTTTTTTTTTGGTAGAAAATCAAAATTCAAAATTTTGGTTGATTTTAAGTTTTTGGAATGAAAGAGAAGATGAGAGGGTTTAGAGAAGAAGAATGAAAGAGAAGAGGAGAGGTTTTTGGTTAATCAGTTTTGGTTTTTAAGTTTAGAGTTTAGTTTTAGGTTGATTAGTGTAGGGGTATTTAAGTAAGTTTACCACGTTTTGGCCTCCCCTTAGTAAGGTCACATGTCCACTTAAAATTGGGTATACCCCAATTAGTTTGAGTATACCCCAATCTCGCCAGGTTTCTGAACTAGGAAAAGGATTCTTTTGTTTATTGCTGGTGACTTTTACCTACTGCACTTTTCAACATGCATGTGATCTTCATGTAATTAAAAATAGAAAAATACCATATGAAATTCAAACTGCCTTTGTTTATGCTAAAATACCATTACCAGGAACATCACATTGCTAAACTGTTTATACTAATTAATTGTAGCCTTCTCCTAATTAACTACTTAACTGAAACACCAAATCTATACCATTATATAAAGCCAACCCCCTTAGGTACTGTTCATGAACAGTACTTGAGGCTCCAATTTTTGAAAACCCGAAATTGCCCTTAGTTTTGTAGCTTTGTAAAAAATGCTATCTAAATTAAGTGAGGCTAAAAAGGTAAAAATGGAAAACCAAAATTGATATTTCGAAATTGCCCCCATATTATGTGCACATAAATAATGTGTTACAAATAAAAAAGAGGCTATAATGGTAATTTAAGCTACAAAATTGATATTCCGAAATTGCCCCCATATTATGTGCACCTAAATGAAGTGATATGAATAAACAGGAGGGTATAATGGTAATTTAACTATTTAAATTAAATAAAGGAGGGTATAATGGTATTTTAAGTATTCAAATTAAATAAATAAAAATAATAGGTCCCATGACCTCTGAAGTCGCAATTTCCATTTTAGTTTTGCCTCTAAACTTTATTTCATTTCAAAGACATAAGATAAATATATATAGGGAGTATTAATGTAACTTGATATTGTTTTTTTTGACATTAAAAACAAAAAAAAACTGAATCTTTGAGTTGTTCCACGCCTAAAGATGGGCTCTATAGCATGTGCAAACGGCTTATCTTGTGAATTACAATAAGGCACCCTTACAATAATATGCAATATTGGGTTGGTAGCTACTACAAATAATTACTTCCACTATATTTCACAACTGGCACTTATAACAAGTCAACAACAACCTTAAACGCGTGGGTCCCAGCATCAATTGTGGGACCCACAATATCCTTAAGATGGGAACAAGTGGGGTCCCCAAACAAACCAAAATATCAGAAACCCAGCGAAGAATAGGAAAATACCACGAGTACATATAGTCGGAGCCTTCACAAGTTACCCAAGTAAAACACCAAATTACAGTAATTAGCAATCTAAACCCGGATTTGTATACCTAATTAATTATTTCAAAAAAATAGCAATACAAAAAAAAAAAAAATGAAGTTTTCTTTTAGTAGAAAACAGAAGAAGAATGAACCTACAAGAGAGAAGGAATAAGTACTCATAGTGGATTATTTGGATGACAGGAATAAAGCAGCTAATAATGACTTCAAATTCAAGTATATGTAGATCTAGCTGTAGAGTTGATCAGGGTTGAAGAAGGAGAGGAGGTTAATTAATTTTCCTCAACTACAATGGCCAGGGGCTTAACTACACATTAACTTCCCCTGGCTTAAGCCGCCCCAAAGCTCGCGTGGTTTTTAAAGCCTGGCTAAAAAATCATGTCTAAGAAATAGGCTTAAGCCAGGTGAAAGGCTAGCAAAGGAGATAGGCCCAGAGCCGTTGAACTACTGTATTTATTTTTTTCACATGAACGCATTAAATAATTCCTTTTGTTGTACTTTCGGAGATAGGCGTAAGGTCAAGTTAGCTGCGACTTTAGAGATAGATATGCATGTATTTACACTTGTACTTGGTACTGATAAACAACTGGTCTTAGAACTCAGTTCAATGAAATCATTGACTTCTATTTTCTTAGCTCCCATGTATACTGAGCATGATAACTCGAATATTTTCACATGCCACTAGCCAGTACACAGAATGTCAAGAACCGGTGGTTAAATATCTTTTCGGGCTACACTTCGTGCTTAAATAAGAAATATGCAGTTGACTGAAAAAGTTTGATGTGGCCATCCAAGTAGCCATCTCGGAAAATGCTTAACCCCAGTTTATGCGATCGGTGAACTGAAAGTTAATAAGCCTCCTTGGAATCTTTGAAAATGTAAAGAAAACACAGCCGTTCGTTTTCTGGTTATGTGTCCTCCGCTTTTTAATTTCTCCGGGTGTCCGGTGGATCCCATCTCTCAAAGCGTGTACTGGCTATCTCCCCCGGGATATGTTTAACTTTGGCAACTGAGACTCAATAATGTTATGGCTTTCTGAACTAGGAAAAGGATTCTTTTGTTTATTGCTGGTGACTTTTACTCACTGCACTTTTCAACATGCATGTGATCTTCATGTAATTAAAAATAGAAAAATACCATATGAAATTCAAACTGCCTTTGTTTATGCTAAAATACCATTACCAGGAACATCACATTGCTAAACTGTTTATACTAATTAATTGTAGCCTTCTCCTAATTAACTACTTAACTGAAACACCAAATCTATACCATTATATAACGCCAACCCCCTTAGGTACTGTTCATGAACAGTACTTGAGGCTCCAATTTTTGAAAACCCGAAATTGCCCTTAGTTTTGTAGCTTTGTAAAAAATGCTATCTAAATTAAGTGAGGCTAAAAGGGTAAAAATGAAAAATCAAAATTGATATTCCGAAATTGTCCCCATATTATGTGCACATAAATAATGTGTTACAAATAAAAAGGAGGCTATAATGGTAATTTAAGCTATAAAATTGATATTCCGAAATTGTCCCCATATTATGTGCACCTAAATGAGGTGATATGAATAAACAGGAGGGTATAATGGTAATTTAACTATTTAAATTAAATAAAGGAGGGTATAATGGTATTTTAAGTATTCAATTAAATAAATAAAAATAATAGGTCCCATGACTGCGAAGTTCAATTTCCATTTTCCGTTTTTTTTTCATTTTATTTCATTTCAAAGACATAAGATAAATATATATAAGGAGTATTAATGTAACTTGAAATTTTTTTTTTGACACATTAAAAAAAAAAAAAAGAAACTGAATCTTTGAGTTGTTCCATGCCTAAAGATGGGCTCTATAGCACGTGCAAACGGCTGATCTTGTGAATTACAATAAGGCACCCTTACAATAATATGCAATCTTGGGTTGGTAGCTACTACAAATAATTACTTCCACTATATTTCACAACTGGCACTTATAACAAGTCAACAACAACCTTAAACGTGTGGGTCCCAGCATCAATTGTGGGACCCACAATATCCTTAAGATGGGAACAAGTGGGGTCCCCAAACAAACCAAAATATCAGAAACCCAGCGAAGAATAGGAAAATACCACGAGTACATATAGTCGGAGCCTTCACAAGTTACCCAAGTAAAACACCAAATTACAGTAATTAGCAATCTAAACCCGGATTTGTATACCTAATTAATTATTTCAAAAAAAATAGCAATACAAAAACAAAATATGAAGTTTTCTTTTAGTAGAAAACAGAAGAAGAATGAACCTATAAGAGAGAAGGAATAAGTACTCATAGTGGATTATTTTGATGACAGGAATAAAGCAGCTAATAATGACTTCAAATTCAAGTATATGTAGATCTAGCTGTAGAGTTGATCTAGCTGTAGAGTTGATCAGGGTTGAAGAAGGAGAGGAGGTTAATTAATTTTCCTCAACTACAATGGCCAGGGGCTTAACTACACATTAACTTCCCCTGGCTTAAGCCGCCCCAAAGCTCGCGTGGTTTTTAAAGCTCGGCTAAAAAATCATGTCTAAGAAATAGGCTTAAGCCAGGTGAAAGGCTAGCAAAGGAGAGGAGGTTACATGAGTCAGTCAACTTTTCGATCCTATTATCAAGAAATGCATCAACGACTTCTTTTGTGGTAGTGGCACCACATGCTCGTAAGTATCGGTAAGCCAACATTTCTACCCAAGGTGATCAATATCAGATAGATGGTCCATACTGCTCATTGTGCAACTCCAAATCCAGTTGAATATCACGTGACACTTTTCATAGCCGGTTTCGTATTCCTGTGTACAAAATATCCTTCCGAACTTGCTAAAATTGGACTAGAATTGAACTTTTGGGAATAGAAGGCACGATAAAATGAATGTTTTGGCATGTATGTTTCCAATGATTTTCATTGCTGGCCTACTGGGGACCTAGGTTATGGTTGAAACGCTACTTTAAATGCACACACTTTTGAGAATTAATCCATCATCATCACCCTTCGAAAGAGAGAGACTAGAGTTGAGGAGACGATTAGGGTGTAGACTCCTTTTCTTCCTGGTGAAAAAAAGAGTCTTTCATGGCATGTTGCAAGAGCGTCCTTATTTTCCCAATTCTTAAGGAGGGCACTTAACAATCTTAAACCGTGTTATTTCACATACGGAAAATACAACGTGATCACGATTCGAAATCTCATAGTGAATTGGCTCACTTAGAAAGGTTGCTCGATGATTTTAAATATCCATCCATCCCAAAAGTTTATAACACCCTCATTGATGACCTTATAGTGACAACTGAAGTCTGTTTTGCAATTCAGGTGGGCTTCATTCCATAAGATTTAGTCCATAAGATTCTCATTCAGAAAAAAATGTTGCATCATTTGCACAACACTTTCCTAATTATCATTCGAAACTTACAAACGCAGATTATTCAATTTTTTTTTTTTTTTTTTGCAAGGAGAGTACTCTTATCGGTCAGGCCTGAACAAGTTTCCGCAAGATTCTTCTTTTTAATAGCTGTAGATGTTGAATTAACCACAAGACTTTTGAAAGTTTTCATGGCTCTTGAAACATAAGATTGTCCTCCACATTTCGCTATTCTTCATGATCTGTATGCAGCATGCTCACATAAATGATATAGCTCCGTATGTCGAAACGATAACACTTTACAATATGTATTACAAAGACTTGAAAAAGATTCAACATTACATAAGAAAATTCAAGATGACACATTGTCAGAGCACAAATTAAACAGAAGTAAAGCTGAATGAGTTTGTCATTGACTACAGATGGTGTTAGAACACCCAGATCTGTGAATAGAAGTGTAGTACCGAGGTGATGTATAATTCCTGGCAGATGTTTACCTCAGATAGGAATCGGAACCCAAAATCAATTGGGAGTAAAGCAGGGGTGAGATCTTTCTGGTCCAAAGGATAGAGACGAGAAAACTGCAGAAAGATTAGAGTTGAGATGTTCAAATGGTAGAACTCTTGCGGACTGATGTACGGTACCAGAGTAAGAGAAGCTAGATTACAGTGCATAAATGATGTGATAATTGCTATGAAAATAAAAGTTTTTCCAAACTAGATTTCTCCTAGTTCTTTTCATTCATGATGATGTGTTGATGTGGTTGCAGAAGTGCAAGTGATGGATGGACAAATAGAATTTCATTCATCAAACTACAGAATTGGATGTTCACTTCAGCATACCTTGTAACTTTCAGCAGCAACATAAACTGGCTTGTTCATGCTGTGAGCCACCAATGCAATTTGGTATGTTCCCGTCATGTTGATTATACCTCCACTTTATACCTCTCCATCAGCCTCAACAAATACCATGCCTACCTCATCCATAATGTATGCCACTAAAGAGTCAATAAGAAGCTTTACAGGAGCATCCAGTTTCGCCAGCTCATTTGAGAACCGCAAGCCTTTTCCGTCGGGTCTTCCCTCTGCACATTAAAAATTAAATAAAATTAGGGTTATTGTTAGACTAATAATAGTCCATAGTTTCAGACTTAATAAACAGGTAGCGATGACAGCGTGCAAGTGCCCTGATATTATAAACAAGTAGCGATGCAACACAAAATTAACAGATCTCCAAGTCTACCAGCTGCCCTAATATTAAGTTAACATATTGCACCTAACTGATGCACCCAACATAACAGTAGTCAAGTGCAGCACAAGGATTGAATAACTAACCTGTGCATAAAACTCGCAAAAGTTTCTTATTTTGTGCAGCAAAATCAAAAGTTCCACTACAACTCTAGAATATCCATACACCAAGATTGAACACCTATCAAAGATGAAGTCTTGAATAAGCATAGCAATGGTTCTTGGTGCCTGAATATAGAAAATACAGTTTCAAGATAACACCCAACCATGTATTGATTACTTCACAAACTATAAAAGTTTTATACCTTGAGAGATATCTCACGGAACTTCTCTCCACGCTCATAACTTTTCAGCTTCTTTCCAAAGCTGAAGTTCTGGTTACATATTGCATGAACAGGTCACATCTAGCTCTCAAAGAGATGGAAGCCGTAACCCATGACTGAATATGTAGATAGGGAAACCATTTCGACATATGAGAATGACATACATAGAAAAGATAAGCAGCTCTCTATGTGCACTAAAATTTTAGAATGCGTTAGTTATTCCGACTTAGTCATTACTTCAAACGTGGACAATGTTC
Organism: Papaver armeniacum; assembly: GCA_023531295.1. Lineage (NCBI taxonomy): Eukaryota > Viridiplantae > Streptophyta > Magnoliopsida > Ranunculales > Papaveraceae > Papaver > Papaver armeniacum. The sequence goes on along the minus strand of JAJJWW010012856.1, from coordinate 724,476 downwards.
CACAATTACTACACATCTGATAGAGTAGAAGGCAAAGGTACTTTAGGCTACATGACACCATTTCAAACCATTCCTTCAACGCGATACTGACAATGTTCCACAATTATTACACATCTGATCGACAACAATTATTACACATCTAATCAACCAAAAAGCAAAGGTACGTAGTCTACAGGACACAATTTCAAGACATTCCTAAACTAATCAAAGAAAGAATAGCATACACCGCTAGAATTTGATTTTCACCACCTGGGATTCTTTTGCAAACTAAAGGATACTACTCCTGTCGGATTCTAAATTCTTGTCATGAAAATGGTGTTTAGATGAAGAGTTCAGTACTGAAATAGTCAGCTATTCCTACATTGCAAAAGAGAAGTGTGTGCAGCAGGGTGGCAATTTTTACCACCAGAGTCAAACCCAGAGTCACTTACCTCCATGTTTAGGAACTCCCATCCACCATCCTCAATGAACTTCTCCGGATCATCTGTGATTGTCTTCAATATAGACCTCCAGTTCAGGTTCAGCCTGCTCTCATAGTACTTGAGGTATGTGGTATCTAAACACTCCTTGATGCCATACAGCGCAAATGAAGGAATTGAGTCAATTCGAAGAACATTACGTTTGAAGTCTTTAAACACAATTGTCATGTCAAAATTCTTCTGACCAAGTCCAATACGCTCCAGATTTATAATCTCAATCTCATTTAAGGACACCACTAGGAAGGGTGTTTCAATAAGCTCCACCAGGCAACTTGAAGTTGGGACAATAAATGCCTTACAGGTCAAACTCAAGGTTCATCTGGATCATGGATAGATCTCCTTCCACGTTCCACCACCCAGGGTCTGCACAACATCCATCACTTCAACATAAAACTGAACATCCTTTGTCTTTTATTGCCCACCATAATGTGGTTGTGCAAGTGAAAGTGCAAGAGTGTAATCATCTCTTTCTATGCAGGCTGGAAGAAAGCATGCTTGACATTCGCATACATGATATCAACACGCTCATCTGGCTTACTAGTTGAATACCGGAAACCATTGACATGAGCTTCAAGAGTACCAGAAAGCTTTCTACCTCTTCCTCCAAATGGAGGGCGTATCCAGAGGTCAGACAACCGCATTGTCTTAAACTTGGTTCCCGCTAGTTGCAGCTTCTCCTGAGTGACCAAGGTGGCACTCTCTGACTCCCTCGGGACAACCTGCCGCCGAGGAGTTTTAATCATGTTTACCACTTCACTGATATGCCTCGGGTCCTTGGAGCGGAATGAGACCTCCTTCAAATAGATAGCCCTGTGAAATTTCAAGGAGTTGGCATCATGAGGAGTGAATGTTGTCCCAGGTACATTAAAGATAATCTTGATATAACAAGTTCTGTTATCCTGCTGACAACTCACACTCTTGACTATGGCCACGAGGAATGGGACCATGCTCCCATAGCTTCATTCTTCTGATCAATTTGAATTATCAATTACCTTGAAGGTGGGGTATCATTTACATTCTTATAGGAAATTAGATCACTTGAAGCTCTAGCTACACCACGACCATCTCCTGCTCCAGATCCACCCCCAGCCAACCTACTTGTTGTTTCTTCATTTTTCTGGCGAACAAGTTCGGCCTGATGTTGCTTCGCAACTCTTCCTTCGACATCTCCTGGTTGTCTGATCTTAGAGTGGCTTTAAAAAACAAAGCTTCACTGCCATTAGGCTCTGCTTTAGGTTATACTTCTTCTTCCTCATCGTCCTCATTGAACGAGTAAGCCACATCCTTCACGGCTTTTGAGCTGATCATGGTCACAACTTCTGGAATATTTTCTTTAACAATAACAATATCAGCAAGCAATAAAGGGAACTTTTCTATCTTCGGATTGTTTGTATGTGCTTACAATCTGAAACCCAAGGGAAACGTTAAACACCATCCTTGCTTTCAGTATCCTGTCGTTCTTGGGATTCAAATTCAGACCTGATTCACGGAACTCCAATCCAATTCCTGTTCCTGCAATCTTGGTCAGGTTTGGAACAAGCTCAGGACCATCTTTCAGAACCACTACAAAAGCAGCTTCATAAACCGCACTGACCTTGCTCCGCTGCCTCCTGGGCCTTAAGGTGAATCCCATATGGCATGCATTTGCATCATTGACACATTTGAGCAGTAACTATTATAGCGAGAACCAACAGCACATATAATCACACTTGCTAGAAGCACTCGGCCTGAGATCAAACTCTTCCCCCGCTTTGAAAGATTGGAGGGTAACAAATATCCAGAACAGCCTTCTCAGTTTCTTCCATCAAAGACGAATGTGTAACCTTCTTCTCCTCATCAATAATCTTCTCAAGCTTCGGCACAACAAAATGCTTCATCACAGAAGAAGACAAATATGCAGCTTTCTTGACATTAGTAATCTGTGTTGTCTTTAACAGCGAATAGCTCCGAAAACCCGATAGTAACATCAGCAAGTTGGAGGTTGGATGTTTTCAGTTTGCCACTCCATAACTCCAACAGATTACCTTCAGGTGCCTCTTTTGCAATGTATCCAACAATAGGGGACATTATCACTTGACTTTGAATATACTCCATCAACGCAGTTCTATCGTTCTTCACCCTAATATGCATCACTGTTTCAGCACTAACTGGTGTCCTTTGTGGATTTTTTTGACTTCATTAAGCAGTGATAACTTCTCCTGACTACACGAGAAGTGGATTTGCTTGTCCATAAAATACTTTTTTTTCCCTTTCAAGACCCTAGTTTAAGTCCTTGAATCCAAGATTTCTATGATTACCCATTTGATCGGGAACAGTTCCGGTGAGAGAATTACAGCTTAAATCAAAGACACAAAAGAGAGACAAGTACATCAACAAGACCGCACATATGCTCTCTTGAACCGTTGTTCAATTCTTTATGAGGTACTTGACTCTTAGATTCTCATTCAAATTGTTCTCTTGATTTTTCTATCAACATGTGGTGATCTGTTCACTGTATACAGTTACCTTTTTCAGGCAGTCTAATTAGACAAGAAGAAGAAGAACCTTTTAATGATGATGAGAATGCCCGAGTTCTTATGATTAGCTGCTTCTGAGATTCAGTTGATGAAGAGATTCATTATGGTTTTTGATGGATTTTTGATCGCCGTTTTTGGATTTTGGTTTAAGAAATCGGATCAACTCACAAGCGAAAAAGGAGTTATTGTCTTCTGCTTTGCTAGCCTTTCACTGTCTAACTCTACCCCTTTCTCCTGTCTTCACTGCTAGCCTCTACTTCCAACTCCTCCCAAGACTTTACTTTCTCCTCCTCTTCTGACTCATCTGTCTCATCTTCTTCCACCAGTGATCCACCACTTGAATGACTGTCCATCCGAATGTTAGTACCCTTGATCAGAATCTTCAGACTCGCCAGACCCAGAGTCACTTACCTCCATGATTAGAAACTCCCATCCACCATCCTCAATGAACTTCTACGGGCCATCTATAATTATCTTCAATATAGACCTCCCAATCAGGTTCAGCCTTCTCTCACAGTACTTGAGGTCTGTGATATCTAACCCCACACCAGTTGAGGGAATTGAATCAATCCAAAAAATATCATGTTTGAAGTCTTTAAACACAATTGCCATATAAAAATTCTTCTGATCAAGTCCAACACACTCCAGATTTGCGATCTCAATCAAATTTAAGGACACCACTTGCAAAGGTGTTCCAATAAGCTCCACAGGCAAGTTGACGTTGGACAATGAAGGACAATACCTTTGAAAGGCAACCCACGGAAGCCAAGCTCCCTAACTGGCTGGTCAAACTCAAGGTCCATCCCTCTGAACTGGGGTTGCCCATTGACTTTGTTGACGAAGTATGAGAAATCCATGTAGATCCTGTTTTTCCTATCCCTCTCCTGCTGCTCTTCCTCAATTTCATCTGGATCATGGTCAGATCTCCTCCTTCCACCACCCAGGGTCTGCACCACGTCCATCACTTCAACATAAAACTGAACATCCTTTTTCTTTTTAGTGCCCACCATAATGTGGTTGTGCAAGTGAAAGCGCAAGAGTGTGATCATCTCTTTCTCTGCAGGCTGGAAGAAAGCATGCTTGACATTCCCATACATAATATCAACACGCTCATCTGGCTTACTAGATGAACATCGAAAACTATTGACAAGAGCTTCAAATGGAGGGTGTATCCAGAGGTCACACAACGACATTGGCTTTCACCTGGTACCCACCAGTCGCAGCTTCTCTTGAGTGACCAAGGTGGCACTCTCTGACTCCCTCGAGACAACCTGCCGCCGAGGAGTTTTGATCATGTTTACCACTTCACTGATATGCCTCCGGTCCTTGGAACGGAGTGAGACCTCCATCATATAGATAGCCCCGTGAAATTTCAAGGAGTTTGCATCATGAGGAATGAATGCTGTCCCACGTATTACAAGTTCTGTTATCCTGCTGACTATTCACACTCTTGACTGTGGCGACGTGGAATGGAACAATGCTCCCATAAAGCGGTAAGATAAAAGCAATTCCCTTGAAGGTGAGACATCATTTACATTCTTATAGCCAATTAGATCATTTGAAGCTTTAGCTACACCGCAACCATTTCCTGCTCCAGATCCACCCCCCACCCAACCTCCTTGCTGTTTCTTCATTTTCCTGGTGAGCAAGTTAGGCCTGATGTTGCCTTCAGAACTCTTCCTTCTACATCTCCAGGTTGTCTGATATTTCTCAACCACTTCAAGGGCAGCTTCATAAGCCGCACTGACTTGCTCCCTTCCTTTAAAGCACCAATCGCTGCCTCCTGGGCCGTAAGGAGAACCCTTGAAGCTTTACTTTGCATTGCATTTGCATCGATAAGAAATGTCCTTTCCATATTTAAGCAGTAACTGTTATAGCAAGAACCAACAACACATATAATTACACTTGTTGAACCATAGTACGAATTCTCTGCATTGCTAGAAGCATTTGGCCTGAGATCAAACTCTCCCCCGCTTTGAAATATTGGAGGGTAACAAATATCAACATTATCTGCTTTCAGCATCACCTTGACCTTTGCAGGTTCCAGAACATCCTTCTCAGTGACTTCCATCAACAACGAATGTGTAACCTTCTTCTCCTCATCAATAATCTTCTCAAGCTTCGGCAACACAAAATGCTTCATTATGGAAGAAGACAGAAATGCAGATTACTTGATGTTAGTAATCTCAGTGTTGTCTTTGACAGTGAATAGCTCCTTAAACCAGTTACTGTTAGTCACATTAGCAAGTTGGAGGTTGGATGTCAACTCCAGCAGATTACCTTCAGGTGCCTCTTTTGCAATGTATCCAACAATAGGGGAGCCATTATCCCCTGACTTTGAAATATCCTGTAAAATATCCTCCATCAATGCAGTTTCATCATCGTTCTTGACCTTCACATGCATCACAGTTTCAGCACCAATGGTGTCCTTTGTGGATTTTTTCACTTCATTAAGCAGTGATGCTTTCTTCTAACTGCACAAGAAGTGGATTTGCTTGTCCATGAAAACCATAATAGTTTCAGGGAACTCCAACCATACAACCACATGTTCAGCGCAGAGGATTTCAAGTAGCGAAGATCCTCCGAAGCAGGAGGTGTTGCAATAACAATTGCATCTGAGGCACCCCAGAAATTAGTCTCGTTTTCCTTCCAGTGAGAGTAAAATGCTTTCAAGCGCTTGCTGAAGTTTTCGAGATCAATGGTGTGACTATGCCTTTTCCATTTGCTGCCATTGGAAACCCAAAAATCAGCAACCCTGCCTATTGATGGGAGAGATGACCATAGAACGTGAATGAAGGAATCTCCTGAAGAAAAAGGAAACATCTCCATCAGTAATTGACCATTATCAGAAAAGAAGAGAAACTAACAGCAAACATAACTCCACACACAAAAAAGAAGAAAGAAGAGATCATCTGTAGACTATCTCCATGCCGTATCACACATCACATAAATCCGTTGGAATAAACCTCAACCATCTATTCAAAAATGCAAGTTATTATACATCAATGTAATCCAATAAAATAACCCCAATGTTCAAACAAATACAAAAATGAAACCCATCCCTAAAGTAAGAAATCCTTATTTTAAGTTCAGGGTTAGGGTTCCCAACTTTTGCATACAAAAAAAAGAACTCAGAAATCAAACTAAAAAACCTAATTAAAATTTTTGTTTTAACCTAAAGCTACTGAAATTAAGAAGTAGCATAAGAGATGAAAAGACGGAAGATCTTACAAAAGAATTTGCAGAGACGAAATCCAAACGATTTGCAGAAGAGTTTTTTTGAGAATTTAGAATTTGGAGAAAGAGGGTTATTTTGTGTGTGTTCGGAGAGTCGAAGGAGTTTATTTTTATTTTATTTTTGAAGGAACTTGAAGGAGTTTATACTAGACCGTTTTGTTCGTAAATATGGGACCATCTTTTTATCGGCTCTGTTTACCGGCAAGACCGAATACGGTCTTGCCGAGCATGGCACGAACCCGTGTTATTATTTTTCTTGCTCAGTTGTGAAGATTTTTGTTAAAGGGAGAGCAAAAACGTGATCCGAGGAGAGCAAAACTCGTAGTTAACTCGGTGATTTAAACAGATTTTTTACCTTATTCCAACTCGGACTAAAACACCCCTCCCCACTCGGTAAGCTGATTTCCAAACATGTCTTTCTCCTCTTTCAAGAAGAAATTTAGGCCTCTTCCTATGCACATGCCAAAACATGGTATTTGGCATATATGCACCCACTATGGGTATGCCAAACCGCCAAACTCATATGCCAATATGTTATTCACGGCATATAGGCATACGCGACAGAGTTTCCAGCGAGCGATAGAGTCTTCGTCCGCTCGATGGTCAAATGATCGTTCGATGGTCATTCGGTCGACAGCGACAGTCAAGCTATCGCTCGGTACTATGATAATCGCTCGTCAGATCTTCATCCAACGGCTCCAATTTCCCCCCTCTATAAATACCTGATTTCAAACTCATATCAACTCACACCAAAAATTCTAAATCTCTCTAGAATTTCTTAATTTCTCAATCTTTTTCAAATCTAAAACTATCACAACTCCTCTACAATATATTTTCTTGTAAAATGGATTCACAAGCAAAAACTCAAGGCAAAGGTAAGAAGAATCGAGTCCGTGGTGCAAAATACACCATGATAGAAGATGAATGTATTTGTCGTAATTATGTTTTTTTTACCCAAGATTGTATCGGTGGTGCACACCAACATGGTAACACCATGTGGGATAATATATTTCAAAAATATGAAGAACAAACCATGAACATCAATGGTCGTGATGCAAAAGGATTGTCAGAACACTTCATTGTAATCAAATCTAGTTAGTCATTTGACCATAATTCCTTGCAGGGAGGCCTCTTTCAGGTCGAATCTCCGGCCTCAAATCTTCATCATCATAGTTAATCCAATCCGAATCACGTCCGGTTTCTGAATTACCATGTTATGAAGAATTATGCAAGTGAGCATAGTCTTGTGCATTTCACGAGGACTCAACCCACGATATGGGCCACAAATGATAGCGAACTTCCTCTTCAAAATTCCAAAAGCGCGTTCCACATCCTTCCTCGGTGCCATTTGGGCATCGTTAAAATATCGGTATGAATGGCCCAATGCACCGGCGGGAGGCGGACGGTAGCATTGAACCAAGGTGGACCATTTTGGGTAGATACCATCCGCAAGATAATAGCCATGAGTGTGCGGTGGCCGTTGATCATGAAACGGACGGATGGAGAAATTCCATACTTCAAATCTTCAAACAGAGGCGACTTGTGCAAAACATTAATATCATTTTGTGAACCGGAAGACCAAAAAGCGTGCCATATCCAACAATCGTAAAAGCGGCGGCTTCTAAGATAATCTGTTGGTTTTGGATAATGACCTTTATATTGACCATTGATAAAAGGCATCCATGCCATACCCAATGCATACAATCGAGACTACCTAGCATTCACCGGGAATCCCCTTTCCTCATTCTCCCTTAATATTTGTCTAACATCTTCGTCGGTTGGTTTTCGTAAATATGTTGGACCAAAATGATTAATCATTACTTCACAGAACAATGAAAGGTAAGTGTAAGAAGTTGTTTTACCCATACGAAGGTACTCATCATTCGCATCCATTTGAGTGCCATAACCTAGAATCCTTAAAGCCGAAGTAACTTTTTGTTCGGGACTATGACCTCTAATATTCAGTGCATCAAACTGATAATTGAATTGAGGTTCCACTCGACAAAGCTCTTCAATAATCTTTTTCACCAGATGACGAGGCATGCGAATCGACCTTGAAAATCTCGATCAGAGTACACACAATTGGGAAGAAAATAATCGTGCATGAGCTTCTGATGGTAAAATTCCCTCCCTCGATACGTATATCTTCTTGATAATACTTCTTTGGGCTCTGGAGCTCTTGGTATTTGACCCGTATGTACAAGCATCATAGTTTCGATTAGATTCTCATCTTGACTTCCTCTTCGTCAATTTCTTGCAACCTCATACGATAACTTTCTTGTCATAACCCGAACATATTCATAATAATATCCCTTTCTTCATTGGATCTCGACATTGTGAAGCTTAAAATTGAGAATAAATGAGTAATATCTTTAGAAGCGTGTGTGAGTTTTCTGTCGAGGTAAAATGACGTATATATAGGAACCATAGGGGAACTAGCCGTTGGAATAACTACTTGGCGATAACCATTGTATCGCTCGCCGTTATTGTTTTTAACGAATGATATTGACAATATCGCCCGATAAAGACTTTATCGGCTGGCGATATTGTCAATATCGCTTCGCTAGGGATTCGATCGCTCAAATGGTTTCCCCATAGTGGCGCAAATGGTTTGGCATGCCACCTGGCATGCCAAACACCATTTTTTTGGCATGTGCATAGGAAGAGGCCTTATGAACCCTAAAAATTTTACTGCATGATTATTATTTTTCTACGAGACCATCCAAATTCCAACTATCCTGATTTGATCTCACCAGATTGATATCATATACAGTATAATATAGTAAGCTAAGATGAGTTGATTAAAAAAGAGAGACAGAAAAGGATCCCACCATATAGATCTGACCTACACTCTTGAAGCAAGTCCATGTACCAGTAACACTAGCACCATAAACTACTTCTTATAATATTATTTTTGAGATATAACCCCTTGATTTGCAAAGAAATTCTTTGTAATATTCTCGTTATGGCAATCATTCAAAGGAAATTGCATTCATTGTCGTCTTTTGTTTTTCACATTCTTCAAGAGTTTGATGTACTTTCTCTGCGTATACCGATCTCCTCCTAACATATCTACAATGTATTCTCTTATATCCCCATCTTCTAATTCACCTTTCCTTTGTATTTAAAATCATCGTTATCATCAGATCGAGATTAAAAAGAATAATTGGAAAACTAATTTTACAAGATTATTGTGTCAGGGTGGAAATGTGCGAAGAGTTAATGTGGCGAGTGAGGGTATTATAGTCCGAGTCGGAAAAATATACCAAATTAGTCCTAGTTAGTGAGTTAGATACGATTTTTGATGTCATCGGATCGTATTTTGCTCTCCCTCTAATAAAAATCGTTATGAAATGGTTGGATTTTGGTCAAATCTTTTTTTTTTTTTTACTAGTTACTAATAAAAATAAATAAATAAGTAAAAAGCTGTATATCAGAGATGTATTCATCAATCTATTATCAAACCAAAAAAATTCGATGAAAAGAATTGTTCCTTAGAAGATAGCAAAGAAAACTACATATGGATGTTCAAGTTTAAGTTATTTGTTTACCAAATTTCAGCCCAAGATTGTGGATACCATACAACTCTTTAGGTTTAATCCTATGGGCTAGATATCTAGATGTTATATTGGTCATCCACGTCAGCTTGGGCAACCTACTAATCCCTATGGCATGGCGAATCTAGCAGCGAAACGCTGAACAGTACAGCAGCTAACGCTGAATAGTACGATGTCCAGGTGAACGTTGAACCGAACGGCGTTTGACTTGGTCAGCTAGGTTGAAAACGCCGAACTCTTTGGCGTCCCAAAATCTGGTTTTCTCTAGCGCAGAAGCCCCTTCTTCCTCAGTTCTTCCCATTTCATTTTCTTTCTCAAACACACCCCGCAAATGGACTTCGTAGATCAGTGATTCTAGACGTTTATTTCTCAATTCCTTCTGTGGGTTTGTACTCCATCAATTTCTTGATCGGTTGAGAGTATTTTCATTCAATTCCGTCCACGAAATTGATTGAGGTAAGGATTTAAAATTTTAGGTTTTTTTTTTTCCTGATTTTTGATTATGATGAAAATTTGATGAAATTGATGATTGATAGTTGATGGTTATTTTCAATGATGTTGTAGAAAGAAAGGTTGTCGTTCACTCGGACTTGATGAGATTGATTTTAAGAATTAATAAACTAAAATAAAAGGAAAATATATACACAAAATATGGTCACAGGATGAAGAGAGTTACTGGGACTAGGATTTCGTCGAATTCATAACATAGGGTTCAATTTATTTATTCTCAACAATTAAAGCTCAATAAATAAAATTGACATGGACTCTGATTTTGCCAAGGTAGATTCTCAAAAGATTGGTTGTAAATCCTAAGCATGACGTATCAAAACATTTAAGCTAAGTATACCTCATCAAATTAAATGACAACCAATTAATTCAAATCATATTTCAATTAAAATTAATGCAAAAGTCTTAAAAAGAATTAAATAATTTTACCCATGTATGAAATTCAGCTTCATCCGTCGTCCCAGTGATGGGGTCTAGCTTCTCATGGTGAAAACACACTCAAAGGAATTTTTCATCGCTCAAAAAGGTGTTCACAACAATGAAATAGGATACAATTAATAAAAACCGGGTTTGTAACAATTATATTTGTTACAAACTGAATTGTTACAAAGAACGATAACTATGAAGTGTCGCTGAAACTGTTGAAATACGACTGTCTTCTGCGGTCTTATGTTCTTTATGTTCTTCTTCACCAGCAGAACTGGTTTGTCTCTGCAACTTGATTTTTCTCCATCCTCCACTCTCTGTCCAATCCCCTCTCACTCCATCTCCCTCCTATGACATCCCAGACGCATTTATATAGTCACAACACCTCCAAATATCCACCATAAATTCGAATAATCTCTATTCATGACCCTTATTCTCCACGGCGGTTGGCAGGGAATAATTACCGTTCTTAACTCCTTCACGCGTCTGTTGTATGAAAATTCACTCCTACACGCTGCCAACGCATTTTAGATTGAATTAATCCCTTTGTAGCACACGCAACCTTCCCAAAAACACTACCAAAATCCCATAATATCCTCGAGTAAATATTCTTCCTTTGTTCTATACAAAATCTGTGTAATCATCCTTCCTTTCCAGTTGTACAACACATACCAACCCTGTTTAGGTGTAACAGGGTGTTTCCAATGCAGAAAAGCTTCCAAATATGACTGAAACTTTCCAAATTTATCATTAGCAGGGACCGTAACTTCTCACTTCCTGTTTTCTTCTCCCGGATTATCCAGCCCAACTGGATCAAACCCATCGAGCATAGCAAGTCTGTTCAGTCCAAACAAGTCCATTACACTCGATTTCAGTGATTGAATCTCTTTAAATCGCGACCAAAAATCCAACCCTAGTTCTGGTTCACTGCTGCCAAATTTTCCCGCCAAATTTTCAGATTTGAAAAGAAGAAGATGACCTCCCCCTAACAGAGACGGGTGTGCGAATAGCGGATGCCTTGAGGGGTGCCTGGGGTGCCCTTATCCAAAATGAGGGTGCCTTTAGTACTTTTCTCCTGGGGCCCAAATAGCACTTTTCGAGCAACTTTTTCCACACAAGTGCATTTCTCCAAAAACACTACACAAACACAAAAACACCATAATAAGTACAAAATCAAGCACTAACAATAGAGACAATGAGGACAATTCAGACACAAAAATGTGTCTATCAATAGTTGATATAATGCATGATTTAGATGATATGTTTACCTGATTTAAATGATATGTGATTGAAATTGATTTTTAGAATTGTTAGGGTTTAATTTGATTATTTGTGATGAACAAAAAATGAAATTATTGATAATTTGATTATTTATATGATGAACTGATAATGATAATTTAGTTTGTATGGATGAAAATGAATAATAATGATAATTTAGTTTGTATGGATGAACTGATAATGATCATTTAGTTTGTATGGATGAAAATGAATGACAATGATAATGATATTTTTTTTTCATGTAGTATGGATGAAATGCTAGATGGGTTGGATATAGTTTCATCATGGAAATGTGATACACATATATGTCACGATGTTACGAAAGACCCTCGCAAAGTAAGCTTTAGAGGCAATTTCAAAGATATTGAAAAGTATTATAATACTTCATATGCATACGTCTTCATAATACTTCTTTGGTGATATTCCATACTTCTTCATAATATTTCTTCATGCATATGCTTCATAACCAAGTATCTCCAAAGCGGTGTTATGAATGAACGGCATTCTATGATCCGTTTCATATAAAGTCATAGCATCCTTACGATTACCATTTGATGCCCTTAATGAAATGACAAAACGCTTGCAATTACACTTGATGCTTGATAACCGAGTTTGTAGTTAATTTTTGCATCTCTCATTAGCATTACCAAATTCTTCAACAACTTGTCCCCAAAAGGAGTTGGTTGTTATTTGAGTGTTGTTAATTGCACAATAACTTCTCACCAAGTCATTGTCTTCTTCAATTAAGAATGCAACCATGCTTGAATGTTGAATTGACAATTTTAGGAGAAAAGAAAAGAGAACGAAACTTCACAAGTTTGGGGTGGGGGATTTTGAGCTATTGTGTTGAGTTTATATAGAGATATAAAGTGATGTGTGTTTATATTGAAGATTACAAATTCTCAAACGGCTACATTTACTTTGATAAATTAGCAAATTTTGAAACAAAATACGATTGAAACGAATTGCCAAACATGTAGAAATGGAATTCTGGAAAAAATAGCCGTGAGTAAAAAAAAAAAAGGGTCAAGCGCTGGATGGAGCAGCGTCTCAGTCGAACGCCGAATGGAACAACGTCCATCCTAGCGCCTAACAATTCGGTGTTATTCTCTGGAATATTCGCATAACGCCGAATAATCCAGCGTTTGTGTCACTTTTTGAGCGCCGCAATATTCAGTGTTTCAATCTCGCTGATAGTTGGACTGCGAGCAAATGCTAGGAGAGAGAAGTAGCCAGATTGAGTGTTAACTTTTTTCCCACACTTTTTTCATGATTTGCAACACTTTTGTCTAGCCCATAGGACTTAGCCTTAGTGATACTATCTCAGGCTTGAATGGTGATAAAGAGAGTGTGAGCATTTCGTGTGCACACATTTCTTCCATCCAAATTGCTTGACATTTAGCACTGTGGAGTATGGAGTCATATTTGTGAATAATTTCTTTGGGTTTGGTTTCATACTTTCCAGTTCACCAAAAAAAGTTGCAACATTTAGAATTGTTTTACAAACCTTATGGTGCTAAATTGGAGAGCCTCAGTTGAAACACATTAAGCAACGACACATATCTAGATCATTTGATTTCTAAAATATTCAGTAAACCAATTCCCAAATAATGGGAACATCCGTACTAGTTCAACAAAACTTCAAATTTCATGGAATCAAGTGCTATCAAACATGTGTACACAACAATGAATATGCTTCGAAAAAAAAAAGAGATTCGGACCTTAAGCATTCAGATTTCAATTATCTTTGCGAAAATGATAAATACACCGTGATGTGTGCACCGTGTGGGAGGCGGGTGGAGCCCACGCCTGCCCACCCCCTCCTAATGTTGAGAACGCGGGATCTGAGACCATCAAATCCCTCTCGGTGCACACATAGTGCTTAAATCACGGTGTGTGTATCATTAATCTTTGATACTTTCGCCGATTGCAATTTCAGTCTTGTCTTGTCAATTACCATCTGCAAAATAAATACATCGACTCAAGTTAATATCTCTTGAGTCTTGTCTTGTCAATGCCAAGTTGTTTTTATGCTTTTAATCAGAACAAAAATATCTTTCTTTTTTCACTTTTTCCTCGGTAAAGAAATACACTAGCCCTGCTATCCAGAACAAGTCCTAGGTCTCTGTAGAGAGAGGTGTTGGGCCGAAAATGCTTGGGAGCCCCCGGTTCTTTACACCAAGCTTTGACACCGCTTATGTGTCAAAATTGTATTGACTCATTCCTTAAACAGGCCCCCATGTTTTTCCTGGTGGGGTAGGGTGAAGAGTAATCAACGGTGAATCCAATTGCCACATAGTGGTGTAAAAAGGTGGGGGCAAAATCCAGGGTCTTTGTAGCACTAACACGATCAGTGTACTTGATTGATGGCTTGCATCTCCTGAGAATTTCATACTTTTAGTAAAAATGGTTTCCGCCTTTCTTTTAGTAGAAGCATTCTACTCCGCCTTTCTTGATATTAAGAAAAATGTCATACTTTTCTTTTTGTGGGAATTATATAAATGCCCCTCCTTCTCATGGGCTTCAAAAATACCCTTGTTCATTATATTAATACCCCTAATTTAAAAACAAGGAAATTCAATTAGAAGATACTTCCTTTAATACCCCTAATCTATTCGATACTTCTTCTTCTTCATTACTAAAAACCGAAAATTAACTTCTTCATCGTCATCTCCGCCAGTACATCTTCAGAGTCGCCTCCGCCACCACCTCCACCGATCTCGTCATCGGTTTCCGCAAGACACCTCTTATGCTTCCAAAGAAATCCATCACAAGCAAAAGATCACCACCGATTTAGATCGATTTTCACCTGATTCAGATTCAGAAATCAAGCTTGATAATCATTATCAACTGTTAATATTCATCTTCTTTATATGTCTGTTATAGATTTAATGGGTTTAGATTTTCAATTGAAAGTTCTTCTTCTCAATCGATAAAGTAACATCCATCAGCAACCCTAGTTTCAAATAATAGAGGTGAAGGTCGTGGTGGTGGTGAAGGAGGATATCAAATCTCTGTTTAATTAGAAGAAGATGATGGTGGTGGAGGAAGATACCAGATCTACAATGATGGTGGTGGCGGCAGCGATGAAGGAGGTATGTATTTCAATCTATCAATTGATTATCTTCTTTCTCTAGTTTGAGTTTCTGCTGGTGGTGGTAGTATGTAGATAAAAGTGGGAATTATATAAATGCCCCTCCTTCTCATGGGATTCAAAAATACCCTTGTTCATTATATTAATACCCCTAATCTAAAAACAAGGAAATTCAATTAGAAGATACTTCCTTTAATACCCATATCTATTCGATACTTCTTCTTCTTCATTACTAAAAACCGAAAATTAACTTCTTCATCGTCATCTCCGCCAGTACATCTTCAGAGTCGCCTCCGCCACCACCTCCACCGATCTCGTCATCAGTTCTGGCAGCACCTCTTATGCTTCCAGCAAATCCATCACAAGCAGCAGCATCACCAACTGATTTAGATCGATTTTCACCTGATTCAGATTCAGAAATCAAGCTCGATAATCATTATCAACTGTTAATATTCCTCTTCTTTAGATGTCTGTTATAGATTTAATGGGTTTAGATTTTCAATTGAAAGTTCTTCTTCTCAATCGATAAAGTAACATCCATCAGCAACCCTAGTTTCAAATAATAGAGGTGAAGGTCGTGGTGGTGGTGAAGGAGGATATCAAATCTCTGTTTAATTAGAAGAAGATGATGGTGGTGGAGGAAGATACCAGATCTACAATGATGGTGGTGGCGGCAGCGATGAAGGAGGTATGTATTTCAATCTATCAATTGATTATCTTCTTTTTCTAGTTTGAGTTTCTGCTGGTGGTGGTAGTATGTAGATAAAATCAGTCATGAATATTGTGTTGGTTCAGGTTCGAATGATGAAATAAAATCAGTCTTGAAGATAGTGGTGGTTATGGTTGTTGTGGTGTTGGTGGATATTATGTGTGCTGGTGGTGTTGGTGATGCTGGTGAGGTTATAACGATGAATTTTGATGATGGAGATTGTGTTGGTTGTGGTTGGAATGATTAATTAAAGTTGTTCATGAAGATAATGGTGATTCTGGTTGTTTGTGGTGTTGGAAATGTTGTACGCTGCTGGCGGTAGTGGTGGTGGTGAGGTTGGACGACAAGTTGTTGAATACTACTCCATCAACTATTTAGGGAGTCAACAACCAATGTTTGTGTATCAACAATAGAAATGGTAGTCAACAACAAATATTTGTGTATCAACAATAGAAATTGACCTTAGTTTTAGGGAGTCAACAACCAATGTTTGTGTATCAACAATGGAAAAATGGAATCAACAACCAAATTTGTGTATCAACAATAGAAATTAATCTTAGTGTAAGGAGTCAACGACAAATATTTGTGTATCAACAATAGAAATTGACCTTAGTTTAGGGAGTCAACAACCAATGTTTGTGTATCAACAATGGAAAAATGGAATCAACAACAAATATTTGTGTATCAACAATAGAAATTGACCTTAGTTTTAGGGAGTCAACAACCAATATTTGTGTATCAACAATGGAAAAATGGAATCAACAACCAACTTTGACAAATATTTTTGAACTTTTGATTTTTTGGATCAACTTCAGTTGTTGACACCTTATATTAATGGCGGCGGCGGCGGCAACAACAGTGGTGGTGGTGTGTGACGGTGGTGGAATATTATTGGTGGTTGTATTTAGTAAGTGGTGGTGGTGGCGGAGTGGTGGTGGTGGTGGTGGTGGTGGTGGTGGTGGTGGAGTGGTGGTGGTGGTGGAGTGGTGGTGGCGGCGGTGCTGTTGGTGGTGGTGAAATGGTGCTGCTGGTGGATGTGAAATAATAGGAAAATTTATTTTTTAATGGATAAGATTTTTAAATGGAAAATAATATTGTAAGTGAGGGTATTAAGGTAATCTGTTTTTTAAGGGATAAGGTATTTAAATGATAGGGGTATTTATATTGTTGTATAAGGGTATATTTATTGGGTGTCAAAACTAAGAGTATTTAATAAATTTACCCTTTCTTTTTTTTCTTTGACGTGATTTTCTTAATTCTTAGACAATTAAAGGAAAAAAAAATTCTCAAGTTATTTTTATCCACCGCAATATGGCCGGCCGGAAAAGAACTTATCAAGCAATTCCAATATGTTTTACATCGATCCACGACCATGTCAGCATAATCTCATATAATTAATTAAGAAGCAGGTGGCCGGTGGACCCTTGCTCATTCTTTATATAAAAACAGAGTTTTTTCGAGCGTCGTGGTTAACCGGAGCTTCTGGTTGATTCTGGCCCCACCATTCTAAATTTCAGCCAATAGAATTTTAAGAAAATCTTTTGGTCCCACGAAATATTATTTGGCCAATCACATTTTAGAAAATAATTTCCTAAAATAACTAAATCTTATTAATCTTGGAAACATAACAAAACAAAAGTATAAACAACTTCAACATTACCAAAAAAAAAAAAAATTATCATGATGAAATTAAATATGCAATGTTCATCATGATATCATCATAAAATTAGATCAATCATATGAATTAAAAAAAAGTCCAATGTCCAATGTCCATTTACAGTTTTTGTAATAAAATCCGCCTAATTACAACTCCAAACTACGGGTAAAAGAAAATACTTACAATTACACTTTCAGTTGGTATGGGAAAATGATGATTAAAATTTAAAACCAGAATACAAAGAGTTATGGATACTTACATATACAATAGATTGAAAAATGCTGCTTCTGTTTTATCATGAAAAATGATTGTCAATCCTACATGATAATCGAAAAACAATATCATTAGTAAAAAAACGTGAATGGATAATATTAAACAAATTTTGAGAACCGGAGAATAAAAAATTTAGATTAAGAGTGCAATTGAAAACATGACGGGTTTCAAAATATTTTTCTCATTGTTATTTCCTTTCATAAAAAAAAATCATGCAAGATATGCTCAATATATATTATGGGTAAATGATTCAAGTGGTTTCGCTATTTAAAGAATACAGATATAAAAATAAACATCAAATGTTATTAATCTTAAGATATCCCAGAATTGAAAGGCAAGATATATTACAATATTAACTTTAATTAGAATTCTGAATAGTTGTCTAAAAATATTACTACCAAAAACCGAAAATTAATATAAAGGACAAAATAATCTTTTTAGGTTTTGTTGATATATATATAACATTAATTCCGAGAATTATTTTATCTCCCTCCATATAAGAGAACAAGTTAAGCATCATTCACACGATGCTGCTTCTGTGCTCCGCTCTGGCTTGATTTTGTATTTGATATTTTCAGGGTTTTGATTTTATTGATGCTTCCTCTGATTACTAGTTGTTGTCTTTTGTTTTGCAAATATAAGGGAAAAATATGGTTGAAAGGCATTACTCCTCTATTTCAAATATACAGTTGGAGTAATCTTTTTTCTCGCTTTGAATTCGTCATCAATATTTTTTAAACGTAAAATTCTTTATTTTTGCAGGATTTATTGATAAGTATGGAAATTTTGCATCTCTTTATTTTTGCAGGATTCTTTATTTGTACAGGTGCTTCTGTTTTACTCCTAAAATGGCTTGATATTTTCATTAGATTTTTTTTTTAGGGTTTCGGTTCTTACGATGCTTCGTATTATATGTGGTTGTCTTTTGTTTTGCAGAAAAGTTTGGTTGGTTGGTGTTATTTTTCTACTATAAATACAACAACTCGGGTAATTTTTTACTTGTTCATCTTAGCCGTAAATTATTATTATTTTGTTTATTTTTCGCCTTTGTAGGATGTATCAAAATCCTCCGTTGATCTATTGGCACACTTTTTGATCAAATGATTTAGGTTTTCATAAGAAATAGTAGTCATCTGCCAGTGGCTGAAACGAGAGTTGGCGAGCTTTCATAATAATAGCTGTCGGGTTTTCTTCGCCCTAAGAATTTCCCCATTTTCTATACCAACAAACAATCGCGTTATAATGCTGTTGACGAGTTTTTTTCTTCCGGTAGAGTTTCCTGTACAAGTTTGCCAGCAATTTTTGGTTAGCTCGAGCTTTTTTCTTCCGGTAGAGTTTCCTTTACAAGTTTGCCAACAATTTTTGGTTAGCGCCATCAATTCAAACGCCTCAACCGCTTGCCTCTATGCAAGAATGTCAAGCAACCATAAAAGGTTATGGACTTCTTGAGCTATTTATTTTTTTCCATTGTCGATTCCTAGAGCTTTCTTAAACAGATTCAACAATGAATTCGAACGGCTTTGACATGATGGTAATATATTTTTGTTTCATGTTACAGTTGAATTCATATCACTAAGAAGACTTTCGTAATCTCTATAAGTTTCAACACCAAGGATTCTCCCTAACGTCCACTTTCATTTCCATGGTGTCTTAAGAATGCGACTTTTGCATCTCTTATTGTTTTACAAGTGCTTATATTAATTTTTGTTAGTTTTATGCCTAATTTTCAATAGATTTCAAGTTTTTAAAATTTTATGTTACACTCATATTCTCTGTTTATCATCTATAAAGTTTTGATGGGTATTTTTTTTGTAAATATAGAGAGCTCGGGGCTCTGTTTGTGAAAGACACCCTACCAATGATTGTGAAGTTTGTTTTTATTCTTGGAGCTCAAAGAGTTCTAAAACTATTTTATTTGGTTTGTACCAATTTTGTGTATTACTGTCATGTGCTCGAATATTATTATCGGGAACATATGTGTAAATTACTTAAAAGAAAAATGAGATATCTCTAGATGGAGAGCAGAGGACTTAGCTAAATTAATGAAAACCAAAAAAAAAAAAACTAAAAATGAAGCGAATCAGATATGTATGCGAGTGGTATGCGTTCTATCTCTTCTTCTTCCTTTGAAGAAGACCATAACTCCAAGACAGATTTACATATTATAGCATTTGTGAGTAACATATATACTCATTTGGTCGAAGATATCTTATTAAAGTCCCAGTAAGGTTACCATTAAACATAGGGAAGCCCGGAAGGGAGTCTGCTAACATATTCTTTAAACTAGGAGCATTTGGCAAGACACGCGCATGTGTTGCCCCCTGCTATAAAATGTTAGTTTGAGGGAAAAAATAATTTGCACGGACCTTACTACCTGTAATTAAACATTCGGTCTACGATGTGTTAAAATACGAAAAGTTGTAGTTTCTTTTATTGTGATATACTTTCTTTTGCACGAGGCTGGCGACAATCTATAAAAGACCAACTATACTCATACTACATATCCCAATGATGGGCGGTCCAAAAAAGAGAAGAATACATACGAAAGAAAATATTATAATTGAGAAAGTGGAACAAGTACTATAGGCTTTTAAGATACTGCACTGCAATCCAATATATTTTTTAAAAACTAGATGATTAATGCTGCACCAGTGCCGGACGACAGTCCAACAAAGATAAGGTTATTTTTAATGCAAATACTAGGGTTATATTTAATGCAATATAGTTTCCATTTCTGTTTATTATTTGAAGAAGCTGAAGAATTTTTTAGCTTATAATGGGACGAATTGTGGTTTTGGTAGATTTTTCTTTCATAGAATAGATATGGCTATTCAAAAGAGTATTGGAGCAGCTGGTTGCGAGACTTTCATCCAATTTCGTATGTAATGATTCTTCTGACTAAATTATTTTGATCAATATATAAATATCTAAAACTTGATCTTATCAATAATATAATAATTGTTTTAATTAAAATGATTCAAAAAAATAAATTAATAATATCTTTATGATATTTTTTGTTCTCAGATAAAATTATGGATTTAGCAAGAAAAAGACCCGTGCGTAGCAACCAATGTGATCAGAATATAATCTCCCAATGTGATCAGAATACATTCGTTTCTCTGAGATGCACACGACCTCTTCAATATGTTGGAACTCATGAGTGCGTAAATAGCGATTATTCAAACAATCCACATTCGTGCAATATATTTGCGACAATTTGTAGAATGCATCTATTAGTATTATTAGTGTATATATATATGTGGGATTAATGACTAGGTACGAAAATGACCAATGGTCAACAAATCTTGATCTTATCATAAGAGTTCAGTTGTTGGGCTTGACATTTTTTGATGGATATGAATTCATGTTGTATTCATATATATTTTACTCTTTTGGTGCAGGTAAATGAAAACTTTTTTTTAGATGGTCGCACCGCACCGTGATACTACCGTAATTTATGTGTTTCAAGGGTGGTCTCTAATACAAAGTTCGATTTTTGGTTTTCTTAATCAAATTTCAGAAAGCGTCAATTTTAGTTGGTCGCCTTGGTTGGCAGGGAATATAATTTAGGTAGACCACGTCCAGGACAGGAAATGGTGGCGAAGAGTATGCTTGTTTTTTCTGTTTACATTTTTTTATTGATTTTGGTGAATCGGAATATCAATAAAATGTTCAGTTTATTTATCTACTTATAAAAGGATAACTTTATGGTCGAGATGTTTGGTTTACCATTTGGATATATTATGATATTTAGGAAAGTCTTTTCCTTTTTTATACCTTTTTTGCGAGGTATCTGTCTTGCTTTCATTTTACTACTCCCTCTGTTTTTGGAAAAGAGATACTTTCACTTTTTCATTTTAGCCTAAAAATAGGCCAAATTGAAAAAGTGAAAGTATCTCTTTTCCAGAAACGGAGGGAGTATTTTGTATAGGCAAAACAGGCGCAAAACAACTAAGAAAGAACTTAAAAAGTGAACTCTAGAAGATCCAAGAGAAAGGAAAAAAACCATACAACCATATATAATCACTTTGTAGACTTCGAGAACAATAATAACATAGAGAGACCTTAAAGTTCATTTTCAACGGACATGTCAAGTGGAGCAACCACGACTCTCGGTAGCCTTCCACAAAAGTATTTTCGGACATGGGAAATGGTTATTATTGCAATTACTTATTTCATAAATCTTCCAAAAATAGCTAATCAATAAACAAGGGAGAATGGATACATCATGTGATCTTAAAGTCGGATAAAAATCACAAGCATGTGCTAAATTAAGCAGCAATATATGATAGTCATGGCTTGATTTTCTAGCTTCGATTTTCAATGGAAAATATAGACATCTCCCTGGTAATCTAAGATTGCACTTCACGAAACAAACACGCATTATGGTTGCCAAAGATATTGAAAATATTCCATTGCATAATTTTATTTTACCATACAAAAAGATATTCTGATACATTACGCAAGTAATTTCTTAAAATTATATCTACATTTTGATCCTATTTTGTATTTGATTCTATTATCTCTATGTTATTTAGATCCTGGTTAATTTATTTATGTGAATTTCATGATTTCCATATATAAATATTCTTAGGAAAATCATTATCTTTCCTAAGAGCGTCCACAATGGACGACCATACTAAAACTAAAAACCAGACCAAATACTAAAAATATTTGGGTTTGAGGGTGTTTCAACGCAGGGATGGAGAGTAAAATTTTAATCAAGCGTATTTTCAATCTTCGCCTGAAGATGATCCCCATGTGGCGGACATAGAAGATGATCCCCATGGGGTGGTGAGAGAAGATGATCCCCATGGGGCGGACACTTGAAGATGATCCCCATGGGGCGGACATAGAAGATTATCCCCATGGGGTGGTGAGAGAAGATGATCCCCATGGGGAGGACATAGAAGATGATCCCCATGGGGCGCTCCATTCAAGCGTAATTGGCGTAACTATAAACTACGCCCCCTTCAAACGCACTTTTAAAAGAAAAGGAAAATCAAAAGAAGACCGTTACACTACCAAACAAAAACTTTTTTTGGTATCCGTTTTATCTTAATTAATTATTTGCCAAAGAATCTCATTACATAATCGAGAAGGAGGAATAAAAGTAGAAAGGAATTGAACAAGATTCTTTTTTAGAGAGTATGATGCATCGAGATCTTAAAGATTCTTATACCGATGATGCATAGACACATAATGATTGGATGGGGCTAAAAGATGCAAGAATATATCAAACAAAAAAATCGTGAGCTCTAAAAATTTAAAGATCATCGAAATCTGAAGAAAGACTAGAGCGGGCTAACTTTTAATAATTCTATTTACAGAGCTTGAATAATTCTATTTATGAGTTTTTAATGTTATTCCTTATTAAATTTTGATTAGTTTTTTATAAAAATAATTCATAATGAAAATAATTTTGAAACATTGCCCATGATTCCATAAACGAGAAACAGACCCGTGCATCGCACGGGTGCAAAACTAGTCAGCTTAGAAATGAAGCTTGAAAATGGTGGGGAAATGTGCTTGTATGCAAAAAATTAATTCAAGCTTGAATTTGAAGCCTGACTAACCCTCATAGAAATTATAGAGGCAATCTATCCTGACTAAATTGGGGCCTATGCCACTTAATTGGGGCCTATGAATTACTTCAACCTAAAGAAAAGGATATGGGGTGTCTAAAAGATGGTAAAATACTAAATTAACCCTTAAAGAAAATTTAATTATTCTAACACAAATTCAAATACAAAATCATAATCACTTTATTAACAAATACAAAAATCATTAATCAAAACTCATTTTCAATTTCCATCAAAACTAAATCCTAACCAATCCAAAACAGCAATTGAAATATAATTTCATTTTGGGTTTTGGAAAAAAAATTCAAAAACAAACAATTCTTGTGATTGAGTTAAATCCCTTTAATCCATTCCTTCTAAGAGGTACTCTACAATGATTTACCTCTAAATCTTTGAAATTCACTCATCAAATTTTCTGAAAATCCACCCAGAATCGGTTTATGTGTGCGCTATACTAGTCCGATTGTGGCAACAATCGGTTTTTATTATGTACCAACACAACCCGATTCTGGGTGAACATCAACATCAATCGGTTTAAGTTAATGCACGTATAAACCGATTCTGGGAAAGTAAGGAAGGAACAATTAGATTTTTTGGCGCTTGACTTTCTTGAAAATGATCGATTGGATCCTCATGTTGCGAAGGAGCGAATGGATCATTAGAAAGGACCATACGGCCTAAAATTAACGCGCATTTGATCTCTATTCCCTTGTCTATAAACCATTGCTTTGCATCCTTTCTTTCTTTCCATTCCAAATCGGTGAAATAGTGGGTAGGGGTATCAACACCTAACAGAGATACGAGTTTGGGCTGATCTTCATTGAACGCCGCAACAATCTACAACAAAATATCAACAAGTTGAGGATTTAAAATCGGTTTATATGTTACAGTCGAGACAATCGATTGTCCATAATCGGTTTATATGTGCAACTATAAAGTCCGATTAAGGACTTGAAGAAAAAGTTTCAAAGTTTACAATCGGTTCATGTCTCGTATCATGTAATCCGATTTTCGTTCACATTTCTCCTGTAACTTTTTTTTCCCAAAATCGGATTACAGATACACGTAAATAAACCGATTGTCAACTTCGGGTATTCTACGTGATTATTCAAGTTAAGGAATCGGCATATGCACATCACCAACATAAACCGATTTTGGTCACGTACCCATCGTGCCAAAAATTTACTACAATCAGATTATATGGTGATGAATAACAACCGATTATGATACCCAATTTGGGGATTTTTTCCAGAATTGGTTTATGTGGTGATATCGAGTAAACCGATTCAGGAAAAAGATTTTGATTTTTTCCCCTTTTTGGGCGATCGAGACGTGCAAATACATGTTTGTAGATCGTTACAACTCATACCTATTTATTAGAAGCATCATCACCTTCTTCATCCTGACGATATTGTTTTTGTGCTTGAATAATATCCTCAAGCATTCTTTGGTTGACATCCTCTTCTTCTTTCAACAAATTATCCAATTCGGTAGGATCGAAATCATTATAATCTGATGCACCCACTTCTTCATCACTACTAAAGTCTTCATCATCACTATAAAGTTTCATTTTTGCTAAGAAAATCACAAACCCTAGTTTTTTCTTTTTTCCCTCTACTTCTTCTTTCCCTCCAAACCTAGAGGAAATGAATTTCTACTCTAATCCTAACACTATAATCAAACTCAAACACTAATTAATTTAACTAATACAAACTTAATTGATCATCACTAATTTAATAAGGGTATATTAGGTATTAACATAAATAGTGGTTAAGGGGTTTCTAGAAATTACTTGTTAGTGACCCTATTTTGTCATGTAGCTATAGGCCCCAATTTAGGAAGGCAATCTATTGCCAGTTATGTTCACTGGTACTACTACTACTTTGCCAGCATCTCCTCCATCTCCATACTCCACCCATGGATACCAGCCAGTATCTTCCGGCTAAATATTCCGGTAATGATTCTTATTTAATAGTCATGCATTTTCAAAGGTTTTCCCTATATCCCATCCACGTTTTTCCTAATTCCCATCCGCTTCACAATTTCTAAAATCAACTCACTTTTCAATTTTGATTTTCCCTATTTACCATCTCTAAAAGTCAAACAAAACCAAACTATGACCATTATCTTCCTAATTGTCTCCTTCGTTATTAACCTTCTGTTTTTTCTTTTAAAAATCCATTAGGTTGGAAACCCTAGATTTGATATTTGATTACTCTACATAAAAAGATTAATTGGTGGTTAATTCATAAAAAGTTTTATGGAATACTCCCGTATTGCCTTGTTGAGGTCATTTTGAAGAAATCATTATAAGCAACGGCATTCTCAACTCGTGAGCTTGATCACTAATCATCCATCGACATGTTATTGTTACACATTAACTTAGACATATCAATAGTAGGTGGTGCATCAACATCACTTCCAAAAGACGATTTAATTTTTGGTACTACGAATTCTAAATTTCTTGGGTCTCGAAGTGTATGTGATACATACGGTCCTATAGAATCACCACATTCAATGATTCAAAGTTCTGGTGTTTACTCTTTTCTTTTTTCTTTGGTTTTAACTTTGCTTTTGATGTAAAATCAGGATTTAGAAGGAAAAATAAAAGATGGTGGCGGGTTGTTGAGATGGGGTACAAAATGGGGTGGTCTATGGATGGAGATGAGACGGAGAAGAAGAAGTGGTTTGGAGTTAGTAGTTTGGGTGGTTATAGTTTATGGGTGTAAATAAAAAGTCAAAAGATAGTATTTAGGACATTTGAAAATCTATTAGGATGGTACTTAGGATAATTGGGGCTAGGATTTAATGGGGATGGGAATTAGGAAAAGTAGGGGTAGGAAATAGGAAAAACCTTTTCAAAAGCAAAAGCTAAAAGTAAAAAGAATTTACTTCACAAAAAGTTAATTATTTTTGTTTTTAGAAGTTATTCTGAAATTGTGTATCTAAATTAATTTCTGTTTTTTTTTTTATTTTTAAAGTCAAAAAGCTTAAGTGATATCCACCCACAAATATATTTTGCTAATTTGCTTCATATTTTGGAACATTTTTGTTTAAATCCCCGCCCAAATATGGCATATCTATTCCTAGAACATAACAATTCATCCTACTATTTTGAAATTGTTGGGTGCATTAGGTTACATACTAATATCTTAGGAGGACTAGTAGGCATGTACTGATAAATTACTTTTTAGTTCAGTCGCCTGAGATGCAAAAGAATTCTTAGGGGGACTATTATATGCAAAAGAATTGGTTTTGTTATAGAAGTTGAATTAGTGGACTCTGATTCCTCATGGGGGCAAGTATACTTGGACTATACTCTTCAATTAGGTCCAAAGTATGAAGCTCTATTTTTGCTAACGAACTCCAATGTATGAAGTCTATCTGGATGCTAGACGTACCCTGGCCTGGTTGTGAAGTAATCATAGTCAGACTGAAAGCAAAAGTAGAAGTAATCTCCCTGTCTATTGCTGAATTCATGAAGGAATTTCTTTTTTGGGTCACCCGTTATGTAGTCGGTCTCCCACTTGTTATATCAAAAGTGGTTAACGCGTGCAGAGGTGAAATGAATTAGCAAAGGGGAACGAAATAGGTCTTACTTCCATGTGATTGCCAATGGGAGAATATGTTGGAGAAAAATGAGTTTTATTGTTTTAATTTTGTAGTCTCGGTGGGAATGGAACTTAGGACCTTTGAGTCTCTAAGGGCACTTGCTCATTTTCTTATGAGTGAATGAAATATGACATTTAGTTCTACATAGGGTATAACTAAAGAGGAGCTCCACTATTTAACTATTTCATTATCGATAGTTAGACAAACAATATACGTGGAACGGGTGCGGCAAACAATACTTGTCTTCACTAAGGCTTGGGCTTTAAGGCTCGGGCTCGTTCTTACGCCGTGGACATAGGTCAACCAAGACTTATCTTTTTAGACAAAATTCTTTTGAAATATTTCTTTAAATATTCTAATATCAAATAAATTTTGTATTTGATGTGGGGGGCGTATGACTTGGAGAGGATTTATTTATTTCCGTTTTTATTTTTATGTCGACATAATGTGCAGTTAATTGCGTAACTGTTTTTTACCGTTTTGGAAAATCTTGAATTAATGAAAATTTATTTTGGTTTTATTACAAAATTATATTCTCCTTAATTCACTCTTAATGCACATTATTCTCGATTATCTCTCTTCTCCAATATATAAACCTTTTGGTTTCTTCATTCCAATTTGTGTCCAGAAGAGCTACTATCCTCTTCTTTTCGTCTATCTCCCTCTGTGTGGTTTTTTACATTCTTTGTGCCATTGATGTTGAGTTCGTAAGAGTGGGCAAGTACTGTAGTGCTAACAGTGCTTGCATCGGGCAGTTTTATCCTGGGTACGACTTGACCACAGGGTATAGGCATCACTCATTCTTGAGGCGTACCGGTCAACTATCGTGTTGAACACGTGACTTTGTCCTCTGTTTGCTATCAATTGAGTGTTTATTTACCTTTCAGAAATTTATTTCTAACATCTTCACATCTTCTTTTAGTGTTTTATTGTTACAATCGCAACAATCTTAACACGATAGATCTTTTCTGTCTGTAACAATGGGTAAGAACTATGTTGAAAGGCCTGCAAAGTTCAATGGGAAAGACTTCAAAAGATGGCAATCGAAGATGTTATTTTTTCTGAGCTATCATGAGTTGGATCATTATGTGTTGGTTCCTTTTGATGAGGGTTTGAAGGATATGGGATGTGAACTTCTGGGAAAGCAACTTTGGGCTAGGTGCTAAGTAATATTGATGTACCCGGGTACCCTTTATGAGTTGGAGGATTGGGTTAGGCAGAACTATATGGCTAAAAATCATATTCTCAACTGTTTAGAAGATGTTATGTATGACTTCTATATTGCAAAACAGAACTTTAATGCTTTTGATTTATGGGCTGCTTTAGAGGAAAAATACCAAGCTGAAACTGCTGGAAGTAAGAAATTCTTGGTAGCTAAGTTCATGGGATACAAGATGTCGAATGACAAATCTGTGGTTGATAAATTCCTTGAATTACAACAAATTATCAATGAAATTCTTGCAGAAGGTATGGTGATTGATGAAACTTTTCAAGTGTCTGCTGTCATTGAGAAATTGCCTTCTTCCTGGTCTGAGTACAAGAAGAAACTGAGACATGAAACTGGTGAAGTCACTATGGTTGATTTGGGTAAGAAGATTCAAGTTGAATAATTGTTGTGCTCCAAGGACAAAAATGTATCTTCTGCAAGGGACATGTCTAACAAAGCTCATGTGACCGAACACAAAGGTTCAAATGCTGATAAGAACCGAAACAACTCCAAGAAACCTTCAGGCAAGAAAGGTATGTTTCTGTTGATGGTGGATTTTCAACAAAGGTCAAATCCGTAAAATCATGATACTGCATATTTCTGATACGGCTTCAGGCATGTGACGATTCATATTTTACGAAGCCATGATGAATATGTCTTTCGAAAAACCTCCACTAGCTGAGCGTTCGATCCCTGACATTTCATTGTGACATCTATGTAGAATAATAGAATTGGGCGGTCCTCCTACATAATTTTTTGTTGAGAGTGCTTAACGCCTTCAGAACGTCGGTGATACTCACTGTTCCATGACTACAGGAGAGTGACCCACCTCTGCATAGAAGAACTATTGGGCGGTTCTCCGTCATATTGAGAGCAATAACGCCTTCAGGACAGTGATACTCACTGATCCTGACTATGTAGAGCGACGTGTATAGACTCGGGTGTTCTCCGTAGTGTCTGAGAGCACCCTCAGGATTAGCCATCTCCTGACTATGCACATAGATTAATTCTGCCGTGACATTCACCACTGAATCCCAAGAATAATCTATTATTGCTCCTATTCCATAGTCGAATCCATGACCTGATCCCATGGAATGACACTAACAATTGCTCCTATTCCATGGTCGAATCCACAGCCTGATCCCATGGAATGGCAATAACAGCTGCTCCGATTCCATGATCGAATCTACGACTTGATCTCATGGAATGACAACAACAATTTATCTCGTTACTCCGATTTCATGATCGAATTCACTGCTAATCTCATGAAATGGTAATAGGTAATTTTATTACTCCGATTCTATGGTCGAATCCACGATCCCATGGAATGGTAATGCCTATTTTATTATTCCGAGTTCATGGTCGAATCCGCAGCTGATCCTATGAATTGATAATAAATAACTACTTATTTTATTGTCTCGTTTCATGAATTATGTTACACCAATTTCATGGATTAGCAATAAATACTCAACAACCGGGCATCTGGACCATCCCTGAGTAATCCCCACGAAAAATGGTGTAAGTGTACTCGACAATGATGCACGACTGAGCACTCGGATACACGAACGAGCATCCAAAAACATGAATAGATGAGGAATCCTACGCAAAACAAGAGAAAACAACAAATATTAATAAAATAATAATAAGGTCGGACCCACCGGACGGCCGGCCATGCCCTAGCCGTGGCCGGTCCCATGCTTCTTTCATTATTTTACCCTATTTTGTTATTTTCATGAACTCATGAAAAACTCATTGATTTTAGCAACTTTCCTTGTTTTTGCAAAATTCATGAACTCTCCATAACTTCATGGATTCATGAAAAAATAATAATATTATAAAATAAGAAAAAGTGTGTGGGATCGGGCAACATGGCCGACCGGCCATGCCCTAGCCGTGGCCGGTCCCACACCTTACAATCCTTAGCCTATTATAATAATTATTCCCCAATTTCATGAAACTCCTTGGTTTCAACAAAATTCATGGATTCTCCATAACTTCATGGATTCATGAAATCTAGCTTATGAAGCATAGTTTGGACAAATTAGGCAAGATAAAGAGCGGTCAGGATGCAATTTTAGGAAAGCTAAATCTATGGGTGTAAAATGAGAAGTTTAATTAACTTTCAATAATACATATTCTATTAATGTTTCATAATAAATGTTTGTTTAGGTAATCAAATAAATTTACTTTCATTAAATCTATTTGATATTAGTTTTTTTTCTTGAAGCATTGATATTAGTTTTTAAATTTGTTTTTCCTTTATTTTTTAAATTTAAAATAATACTTTCATTTAATATAGTACATAATAAAAAAAATTTATATTAAATCAGTAGACATTAATAATGGTTATGATGGTGGGCGAGGGTGGCGGATCAGCGGTGGGGATAATGGTGTTGGGTGTTGGTGAGAATGGTGGAGTGATGACGTTAATGGTGGTGGTGGTTGAAGAAGTAGTGGTAGTGGGATGAGAAAGGTGTCCTAAGGTAGATAAATTACTTAATTACCTTCGGTTTCATTTTTTTTATTTGACAAATTTGTTTTTATTTTATTCTTTTTTAAATTAAAATAAATATTATAGGTCAGATTTTTGTCGGGTCGGGACATGAAAGAAGATGAACGGTTGAGGACTATAAAGAAACCATCCCATTGTGAAAGTTAGATACCAAACCAAGATAAAGCAGTTTATAATTGAAAGAATTATTTTGCATAAAAAGATGCCTCAGAGGGCTTTATTAGAAAACAAAATAACAAACGTTTACAATGGGTTGATTGGTAGCCGAGCGACAAGCTGGGAACCAACCCCTTTTTGACATCTAAAAAAATATATTTACAATTTGACATCTAAAAAGTTATTTATATCTAAACTGTAAATAATTTTTATTTTGCATACAATACCAAAAAAACTATAGAATTATTTTTTTACGAATTAATCTAAGTGTTGGATTTGGACAAGTTAGGCAAGATAAAGAGCTGGTGAGATTTGTCTAGGGAAAAGATATATCAATGGTTGTGGTTGTTTACATCAATATTGTATCATTAACTTCACATAATAAATATTTTACTAATCTCTCAATATAAATGTCTTAATAAATATATTTTCATTAAATAAATAATAAATTTGTTAATAAACATTATGGATGATCGTGGTGGTCTTTGTGAGTGGTGGTGCATGGAGCCGGTGACGATACTGCTGGTGGTGGAAAAGGTGGTGATGGGTGGTTCTGTTGATGATAGTGCAGATGCTCAACTTGTCAGTGGCAATATTTATTCTATGTCGTTATGACACAAGTAACATTTTTATGGAAGTTGTGGTTGATTTTTTTAATGTGAATGATGGTTATTAATATAAAAGAAACAATTTACAAGATGACCCCTATGTTTTCCAAAAAACAATCCGAGAAAAACCCAGCGATGATAGGGATAGTAAAGGTTTTCAGTTGGTCCCACTACATGTTTCTCCCGATAGTTTTTTCGATACAAATATTTAGGTCATCCTGTAAATTCTCAGAAAGCAAACATAACAACTAAAAAAAATGAAGAATAATTGTCGTTTTATATAGAGCCAACAAAAAAATGATAAAGGTTAAAATTGACATAATTTTTTTACTTACTATGGTGCCATGCCGTTACGGCACGGGTGAAGTTCTAGTAATATTATAAAATAGGGAAAGGTGTGCGGGACCCGGAAACATATCCGGCTGGCCAGCCCATGCCATGGCCGGTCCCACACCTCACAATCCCTAGATTTCATAATTATTATTTCCTAAACTCATGAAATTCCTCCGTTTCAACAAAAACCCATGGATTTTTCATAACATCACGGATTCATGAAAAAATAATATTATAAATTAGGGAAAGGAGTGGGGACCGGGCAACATGGCCGGCCGGCCATGCCCTAGCCGTGGACGGTCCCACACCCTGCAATCCCTAGTCTTTTATAATTATTATTTTCCTCGAATTCATGAAACTCCTTGATTTGAGCAAAAATCATGATTTCTTCGTAATTTCTCAAATTTTGCTCAAATCATGAAAATTCAAGAGCCAACATGGTCACGTGACCGGCTAGCCTCTCACGACAATTTTAAATATTAAAATATTCTTATTTTAATATTTATAAAATATTGATCAATTGAGCATACATGCTCATTCCAACAAAATCAAGAATTTTAGTCAAGATAAAACTCTTCTGAAAATTCACAATGTTGCTCGAACGCACATCAGAAAATACTGAAACTCTCGGTGCAGAGACACGGACACCATGGAAACACGTACATGCCTTAATGACTGACCAGGGTTATTCCTAGGGCTTGCACAAAGACGGTACCACATGTTTTCATAATTCTAACCTAATTTGTCAATTGCTTGTATTGGGCCCAAACTCTCTCCAACCAACCTGGGGATTGCTCAAACGGACAACAGCTGGTCCCGTGACTACCAAGAGCCGGCCCCATGCTCTCTTGGTCGTTCCCCTATCTTTCATACTTAGGTTTTTGCCTAATGTTGAACCCAGCAGTAATTCAATAAATGATGAAACCAGCATTTAATCATTATTCTTTCACCAACTCTCCAACTGAGGACCCCGGTGTACGCTCACTCGAGCAATCGAGCATAACATGGACGTCCATGGGCTCATGTGATCGGTCCCTCCTCGGCTCATGACCTATTTTCATTAATTCGTCGAATAATGAGCAATCCATCACAATTAGGGTTTTCGAAAAAACGCTCAACAAATCATTATTCTGAGCAAGTTCAAACACTACATAAATTTATATATTGATCCACGGATTAATCATATAATGTTTGGTAGTCTACCGATATTTTAATATTTTTGGGTTACCTCACTGTTGATGGTGGTTTTTAGCTTAGGGTTAAAATCGTAAAACACTAAACCCTAGCAGACAGTGATGTCACAACATTTAAAGTAACAAGCATTTACTAGGCGCATTTACTGAAACCTTTAATGTGTCCCTAAATAATTACCGGGGTATCTTTTTCAAATTAGGGTTACTACAAGCCAAACCCCTAATTCCCACGTGTGCCAATGGAAAATCATGCCAGCCACACCGACCGCGCCAAAGCATGCCAACCATGCTAGCCGTACCTCTGTGCCAATGGAAAATCATGCCAGCCACACCGACCGCGCCAAAGCATGCCAACCATGCTAGCCGCACCTCGTGGAAATGGCAAATCATGCCAGCCATACCGATCGCGCCAAAGCATGCCAACCATGCTAGCCGCACCTCTGTGGCAATGGCAAATCATGCCATCCACACCGACCGCGCCAAAGCATGCCAACCATGCTAGCCGCACCTCTGTGCCAATGGCAAATCATGCCAACCACACCGACCGCGCCAAAGCATGCCAACCATGCTAGTCGTACCTCTGTGCCAATGACAAATCATGCCAGCCACACCGACCGCGCCAAAGCATGCCAGCCATGCTAGCCGCACCTCCGTGCCAATGGCAAATCATGCCAGCCACACCTACTGCGCCATTCCAAATGCAC
Organism: Papaver armeniacum; assembly: GCA_023531295.1. Classification (NCBI taxonomy): domain Eukaryota; kingdom Viridiplantae; phylum Streptophyta; class Magnoliopsida; order Ranunculales; family Papaveraceae; genus Papaver; species Papaver armeniacum. Next base: position 690,836 of record JAJJWW010012856.1, on the reverse strand, counting down.
CTCGCCATGGCCCCATGTCGCGCCACCATACTGGCCTTCACTACGCGGCTATCAAAACGAAGGCGTGCAACAATCAACGGTTGCCATTCAATCCCAGGAGCAAATCCTGGCCGTCTAAGGTTACCAAACGACCTTTGCCCCAAAAACCTAGCTTGGTCACGCACCTAGCACAAGCTAGCCACGCCATGTGCCTATGGCAAACCCTTGGCCCCACATGCCAAGTCGAACCAAACCTAGCCAAGCTAGCCGCGCCATGCCAAACGCACTTTGCCTTGGCCCTAAACATGCTAGTCACATCATGCCAAGCCAAACGCCATTTCCTTGGCCCTAGCCACGCCATACGCCCATGGAAAACCCTTGGCCCCACATGCCAAGCCAAGACCGCACCTAGCCCAAGCTAGCCACGCCATGCGCCTATGACAAACCCTTGGCCCCACATGCCAAGCCGAACCAAACCTAGCCAAGCTAGCCGCGCCATGCCAAACGCACTTTGCCTTGGCCCTAGCCATGCTAGTCACATCATGCCAAGCCAAACGCCCTTGCCTTGGCCCTAGCCACGCCGTACGCCCATGGCAAACCCTTGGCCCCACATGCCAAGCCAAAACTGCACCTAGCCCAAGCTATCCACGCCATACACCAATGGCAAACCCTTGGCCCCACATGCCAAGCCAAAACCGCACCTAGCCCAAGCTAGCCACGCCATGCGCCTATGGCAAACCATTGGCCCCACATGCCAAGCCAAACCAAACCTAGCCAAGCTAGCCGCGCCATGCCAAATGCACTTTTCCTTGGCCCTAGACATGCTAGTCACATCATGTCAAGCCAAACGCCCTTGCCTTGGCCCTAGCCATGCCATACGCCCATGGCAAACCCTTGGCCCCACATGCCAAGCCAAAATCGCACCTAGCCAAAGCTAGCCACGCCCAAGGCGAACCCTTGGCCCCACATGCCAAGCCTAACCACACCCTAGCCGCGACACCCTGTTGGCCTTCCCTACGCGACCACCAAAACGAAGGCGTGCAACAATCAACGGTTGCCCTTCAATCCCAGGAGAAAATCCTAGCCATCCAAGGTTACCAGACGACACATGGTAACCTTTGGCCCGAAAACCTAAGTTTGGCCACGCCAAACCTTGCCATGCCAACCTAGCCGCGTCACCACGTTGGCCCTCACTACGCAGCTACCAAAACGAAGGCGTGCAACGATCAACGATTGCCCCTCCTCTCAAGATGCAAAATCTTAACCGTTGAAGGTCACCAGGCTGGCAAGTTTCCCGAGCTTGACTTGCCAAGCCACAACAACGTGCTACATGTTTTCCAAAATATTCGAGACATCAACACAAACTGGGGGATCCTCTTTGGGTATTGGTTTGGCGGTTTACAACATGCGGCGTACACTACGCCCGTCATAAGGAAGTGTCATAAGGGTGAGGCGGTTAGTAAATACGGGAAGTTATGTGGGAAACGTTCATGGGACATAAAGCACATGCGTTAACAACTTTATGGGACATCAATTCCATAACGTTAGCAGTTTCATGAAAACCAGATTCATGCGTTAACCACTTTATGAAACATCAATTCCATGCATACGGTTACCACCTCCTCCCATTTACTTCCCCACTCCTTAATGAGACCAGGGTACGTTTTTACTCCGACTTGCATAAATAGGTCTTACCTGTTTACATTGAACAACAAGTTCATACGGGAGATACAACACTCGAAATACTTACTTGCTAGCTCACCTTGTTAGCTCTCTCACTTTTCTGATAAAAAGTCGTAGTAACCCAACTACTCTTCCAGAATCAACTATTCTGGTCTCACCACTTTCCTTGCTTCCCTCCCCAAAACCAACCCATTTCTCATTCACTTTGTGACCGAAGCAAGTCTGGAACGACCATTTCTTGGTTTAGGCCGGACTTGTACAGATTGATCTCTCGAATCTAAAGTACTCCCTTGTAGTACATTGTTTAGGGTTTAAATTGTTTCTCACCTGCACACCCGTAATTACCGAAATCAGCAGAAACCATTTTCATCTACAAATAATTGGCGACCACAGTGGGAGGATTGATCTATCGGTTACAATACCAACTACAAATCCTGATTTCTTTTCCCGAACGCCAATCCCAATATGGTGGAACCCAGGTCTGGAGCGGTTACCGAGAATACCAGCACAGAGTACGTCCCTGATGTTAACGTCTCTCCTATTAACGTCGTTACATCACCTACTGACTACAGTAACTCCGAAAGCACTCCCTCAAGCGTAACGCCGCCAATCACCAGGGCCAGAGCCTCCGCCGCCTCTAATGTCTCTGCACAACCCTCTAATCACGACAATGAAAACACCTCTTCGGGCGTTACGCCACCAGTCACCAGAGCCAGAGCTGCCGCTGCGGCTCCTAATGTTTCATCTAGCATGGCACATCCAACCACAAACTATGGTTCCAACTACCCCACCGACGGGACGAGAGACCGGAGGGACCAGAGGAAGACGTCCTTATGTCACCATCGCTGATTTGATGGAACGACAAGAAATGCTCGCCAGAGCCCAGACGGATATGGTTTCAACACAGAAGGAAGTACTCGTCTTTCTCAAGACCCTGACAGAGCGGCTACCACGTGATTCGCGTCCTCCAGAGCCATTTAGAAACGTCTCCAACAACCCCGACGCTAGCACCTCGGCGGAGCACGCCTCCGCGGACGAGGAAATTCACGCTAGAATCTCATTGGAAAGAAATCAGCGTCCAACTTCGTCACGCGAGAAGATCTGGAGAAACTTCTCCGCAACCGAATCAAGAATGATGAACTGGACATGCATCAACACCAACCCCCTTACCCATCCGAAATGCAAATAATCCCTCTTCCAAGGGGGTACTCCTCTCCTCAATTCACCCTGTACGATGGTACCGGGAATGCACATGAGCATGTCTCCCGTTTCTTGGAATCCCTAGGTGAACATGAATATAATCACGTTCTTCGTCTAAGGGAGTTCTCAAAATCACTTACCGGAAGGGCGTATACATGGTACAACAAAGATCCCGCCGAACAAAGTATTCCCAACCGAAGTAGCATGGTTACCGCGTTTTACAGGAAGTACTTCTTCGTGTCTGAACAAGTTACTTTCTCAGACCTCGGAAGAATGTACCAGTGGGATAAAGAACATCCGAATGATTTTGTCAAAAGGTTCAGGGTTCAAGTGCTCGACTGTCACGACCCAAACGTGACTGAGCAACAACTGGTGAACATGTGCATCAATGGTATGGTTCCTATTTACCGCGCCTTGCTAGAAAAGTTGCGCTTCCAAACATTCTCTGAACTCCATGAAGCCGCTAGACGATCCGCAACGACAGCACCAGCATTACTGGAAAGAACTAGGCCAACTCGAACCGAAGACACACGTGAAACTCGCGGGAATAGACGCCTCACCAGCAAGCAATTTAATGCCGTCTCATCCTCCGTGAACATAGTGAACGAAAGAGGAAAAAGTAAGGCCCCAACTACAGGCCACCAGCCAAAACGTGAAGCACCGGCGCAACGGGAAACCCCGCCACGGAGGACCGCCACTAAAGCTCCCATGCATCATCATGAAACCGAAGGGAATACCTTCGATTTCCCGTTTCCCATCTAGGAGGTGATTGACCTCCTAGAAGCATGTATTCAAGATGATGTTATCAGACTGCCACCTCCCAGACGTCCACCAACAGAGGCTGAGATGGCGAACCCCAAGTACTGCCATTACCACAGATTCGTTCACCACCCGACCAGTGATTATAACAGACTAAAGCATATTTTCAAAGAAAAGATAGAAGCGGGAGAGCTCCAACTAGGAGACGAGGGAGTACATCGAGACCCACTCCCAATAAGAAACTGTGGGTTCTCTGGGGACTCCGTGCACGAAACTGTACAATCCATGATGCAGCATGTATGTGAAATTCTCTATCTTTCCAAGGTGCAGTGCCAAGATATTTTCGCAGCTCTCAATCACGTTGTATCCGGAAAACGACTTTTTCTCTCCCCGGAAACCACACCAGGGGCCCAAGCTTTCCAAACGGACGGAATCAAAGGGGAGAACTGGGGACTGCTGACCACGTCCCGTTTAAGAGGTATCGAATTTGACAACACGCTCATCGACGCGTCCTCTGACCTCAACATCATTACTTTCAAGACACTAAAGGCTGCGGGATTTACAAAACAAGACGCTACCCATTCCCCGTCTGTGATTAAGAACCCGAGAGGAGGAGCTTTGAACGCGCATGGCTACATCAACCTCGAGATCAAGATAGGAAACGCTATAACGCATAGCAAATTCCACATTGTCAAAGAACTGGGTCACGACATGATATTGGGGAACTTATGGGTACTCGACAACAAAGCGAAATCAGATGTGCACCCTCTACCTACGTCCACGCCCGAAAGAATTTCCAACAAATCATCCCACTGGTTATCGCATCAACGAGTTATCAATGGAACCCAGACATCTGGAGAAGACCTGTTGGCGCTAGCTCATGGATTTCAAACGCAAGTAATTCTGGACGAACGACCTTCTCTACAACCAGTCATTCCTTCCCCTATTCCGTCATGGGGACTCGGCGCGATTACTGGCACGGATGCAGTCAAGAAATGTGAATGGGGCGCTGGGCCATTTGAACACTTTTCAAAAAGCTTGGAAACTTCCATCGAACCCAATGGAGCCAAGACTCAGACGGTTGCACGACGCCTGAACCCGTTTTTAATCGGAGGTATAGTAGTTAAGGTAAACTCGTTTCAATTTGGGAAGATGACGGTAAAAATGGCTATTCAAATTGATTCGCACAATGGAAGAGAAGACGAGCCGTATCTGGTGGCGGACATCCTTTTAGGAGGATATTGCAAGCTCATCAACACAGACACACCTGAAGGCGTGATAGTTCACTCGCGATGGCTCAAGGCCTCCAATCCATAAAATGCTGTACTTTTCCAGCCACTCTCCCTTTATTATTTCCTTTAACAATTCCTCTTAGTAGTTGTATTTCCCCAAGATGAATACACCGTTTGTATTCTTTCCTGGAATTTCATTTTTCGTCAAAAAAAAAAAGAGTATAAATACATCTCTTTCCAAATGAGTTCTCCAGATATCAGAGAAATACATCAAACTAACCCAGAAAACCACTGCAAAGCCATCATACCACAACCAGAAATACCTCATTCAATCATTCAAAATAAATAAATAAATATATAAAGCGAAATGTTGACTGATGAAGAAGAAGGTAAAGATGAGTTTAGGAAAAGCATCAGGGGAACTAAGCAACTAACAGGAATAACAAAAGGGAGTAACTACCCCTCGAAGGATGGAGCACGAGTCCCCTTGGTCAAGGATATCTTCAAGCACTTCCCCCAACAATCTCTCGGGCAACAAAGATTCCATTCAACGGTGTTAGCAGCAGTGATAAGGGCCTAGAATACAACAATTGAATATCAATTTCTTATGCTTTTCTTAGCTATTTCTCTTGTATTTTTGTATATTACGCTTGTTTTGCATTTTGTAGGTGTTTTGGAGTCATGTGGCGCAAAAGAGGAGAAAAACAAGCTCGATTCTACTCCTCGGAGACAATTGGAGCACAACGTGTTTACTGTGCAGAGTAGTCAGCTGGAGACTGCTATCTATAGGCCGACGTTAGCTAAGGGGCGCCACCAGCTTTATCTACAAGACCATTTCATGATCAGTTCTTCTTTCTCATGTCTAGGTCGCTGAACCAAGGAAGGAAGACCGGTTTTGCACCAAGTCCTTCATGCCGGCATAACCCATGGCTCTGATACATTCGAACTCGGGATTGCAGAAGCTTATTTAACGGAAGATTGGGTACAAGTTCTAAATAGAGTTGGGTTCGATTCTGTGATAATTTTGACAAAGTTTGAAGCTGGGAAAAGCAAGGGAAAAGACGAGTTTTCTGCCATTGATCTTAGTCATGAAAGATGAAGATTTGAGTGATATCCTGAACTTACATCACATCAGGAAGACTGGGTTTCAACGATTACAAGTTTGGGAAGTACTGGGACAGAGTTTTGCTGCCACGAAAGGCAGTGAAGAGCAAACAAGCCACTGTCGCCGATTGTGGAGATGAATGAATGTGATTTCGAATTGTTTTATAATATTGAATGAATGGGTCTTGTGTTGAATGTGAAAATGTTTACAGGGAAGGAGATGGAATGGTTTAAGAATGAACAACAAGTTCAATGTGTATCACCAGCTTTTGGCATACAAGGTGTTTGTGAAAATCCCTGAGTGATCGGTCCTTGTAAACTCGGTTTGATGAACGACCAGTTCTCCCTTAGTTGTGTGTAGCTGCAAGCCATAGTTCAAGGGTTGTGTACGAGAGTTATTAGGCAATGGCTGGGGTCTGTCTAGTGACCAAGTTCAGGCAGAAAGAATGCCACTAGTATGTGCTTCGCTGCCTTTGTTCTAAGGAGAAGTAGCTCGAGTTCAGGTTGCAGTTCAAGCACAAATTCAGCTGAGGTTCTTGCCGCAGTACAATGGGCTAGGATTTGATTTAGAAATCAGATAAACAGAGAAGTTGGCTGAGTTATGGAGGTGATACTACGGTGAAGGGGTTACTGGTATTGGAGGCTTGTACACAGTGTGATGGTGGTTGTGTTGCTATACCTGGAAGAGTGAAGGATAGAGGAACCGAGAGCGTTTAGGGGGCCTTGCAAGCGTGATGGCTGGCCCGATGGCGGTGAAGGACGTGATCTTGTGATTGAGTCCTTAAAGCCGTAAGTCGATGGGGCCGAATGAAGTTACATATTGAGGTCATAATGCGAGTGCGGGTAATGGCAAAGATGGTAGCATCCGAGAGAGAAGATGAGAGAAGGAGAGATGATGTTGCAGCTGTGCAAAGGGAATTGCAGGTGAACATAAGATTCAGCTGTAGATGGAAATGGCTATGATGGATGCAATGGCTCAGGTGGTGACCGGATTCCGGTGATGACGTCAGCAATCCGGCGACCCGGTTTTGGACCCAGAATTTCCAGAGACTTATTTTTACACATAGGCTTGGTGGACCACTTGGAGATGGGTTTTGAGAAGACCTGATATTGGAAGGAGTATCCTTTATGGAAATTGAGAAACATATAAAAGAGAAGACTTTTACCTAATCTAATATCTTTTGCCTCTACTTTTGTTCTAGGGTTTAGAACCATGAATACTTTTCTTTTTCTTCTTGTTATGAACTCCATGAACATGAGCTAGATTTTCTTTTGGTTATGGATAAAGTTGATTTAACATAACATGAATCTTTGTTTAATATATTAGTTTTGTCTCAATACTATCGATTATGATTCACTAGAAATATCGCCATGTATGATTGAATGTTCGTTTTGTCAAGTTACAAATTGGTAGAACTCACATGCATGTCTTTTGCTAGATTAGGGTTATTATACGCAAAAGTGATAATTCCTGATTTCAAGTAGCATAAATATGATTATAGTTTGTAGTGATATATTCTTATGATCATAACCTTTGTTAAATCGGATTAGTGGTTTTACACGTTCGATTGCTTTGATTGGCCTGATTTCATCGAACTTAACGCATCTAGGGAATTAAACTTGATTAGTGCTTTTACACGTTAGGTTGTTCTCTAAGATAGAATTCATATTCGCATCTTTTAATGTGTTTGTTGATGACAAGAGGAGATTTGCGGGATATACTTGCGATCCAGGTATTCTAGGGCCTTTGATAAAAATTGAGATTAAAATATCAATTCTAGTTATTAAGACAAGATTATGTTTGTGAATGAAAACGAAATCCATGACCAATACTTTCCCATCCTTGATTTGATTTGTTTACCTTTATTGTTTGCTTTTATTTAGTTTTAATTTTATAAAAATCAGAAAACCCCCCGGTATTATTTATAGGGAATCGAAAAATTTTGACAACCTTAGTCCTCTCTGTGGGAACGATCCTTTCTTGCCCTTGCTTCATTATATATTTTGAGTAGTAAGAAAGTGTAATTTATTTTTGACGCCTACGACAGCGATCAAAATTTGGCGCCGCTGCCGGGGAGGCAGCGGTTGTCACTTGTTTTTGGTTTCTTATTTTTGTTTTTAGTTTTTCTTATTTTCTGGTTTTTGACATAGTTTAGAGAACTCTTGTTTCAAGTACCAATTTCTATGGACGGAGCATATTGGAACGATGGATACGGTTTTCAACAACCTCAACACTATAATTACCCACCATATAGGGGATACAATCAAAACCAATTTATTGGCTATGATGCATATCCTAGAGAACCTTATGGTGATTTTCATACATACCAACAACAACCTTGTAGTGGGTATGTAAGTCAAGCACCTAGGTGGGATAATTCTACATCTAATTGGCTTTATTCGAGTTGTATGCAGATTTTGAATGGATTACAAGACATGCAACAAAGGCTAGACCAACTTGACTGTGATAGAGAGAACGTCGCATAAACCAATTTTTGGAATATTTCTTCTTACCCGACTCCATATCGTAGTTATGATCATTCACCCATTCAAAGGGAAGAGTCATGGGAAAGAGAACATATTCTAGTCAATGGTTGTAAGCGTGTGAACGTCAAGAAACTTGCGCAGAAATTATACAAGTTGGAAGATGATGGAGCCTCGGATGAGCTTGTCGATGAAATTAGTAGGACCATTCATATGGAACTTAAACGACGTCGTGATAAGGGTTGGGAAACCGACGATGATTCTTATTATGGTGAGTCTGAAAATGAAGACGAAGATGATTGTGTTGAAAAGGACCAACCTTTGGAGATATTTGATGACATTAGCGTAGCTGATCTTGATCTTTATAATGATCAAACACCTATTCAAAAGGTACATGAGTATGATGGAACTAGTGTGTTACAAAACTTCCTTGCAACAAGGTTTGAGTCTAATGAAGAGGAGTATGTTGAGAATGAGACCGGTATGACCAATATTGTGGAAGACCCAATTGATCTTGCATATGATTGTAATGATGATGTTTATGTCGAGACTTTGGTTACGGCAGAAACGGACGAAGAATGGTTGCAAGGTTTGATAGAGGACCATGATATAAAAGAGGTGAGTAATTGACTTGAGTTTTTTCAAGGATGAAGAGGATTCCGTAATACAAGAGATTGTGCAAGGTTTGTCTAATCCTTTTCCTATTGTTTCTTCTCCTTTACCTCTTATTGGTTTGAATGTATGTGCTTCGAGAATATTGTTGAATGACTTTGTTTCTCGATTTCCGCCATTAGAGATACTTGATTCTCATACTATGCAGGTTTTGGAACAAGAAACCGTGGAGGTACCCGACTCCTATATTCTTTATACACTTCCAAGTGTGGACAAGAATAAGTGCGGGGAAGCTTTTATCGGTTGATAGCTTCATTTCTGTTTTATATTACTAATATTTGTGTGAAGCTAGTGTTTGCAAAACAGGTTCTATGGAAGGATCCCCAACTTTTCAGATTGTTGGTATATGGGGAGTGAATCTTGCAAGGATATAGTCGGGCTGACGACTTTAAACCAAGCGCTAAATGGGAGGCAACCCATAGGTTTTGTATCTCTTATCTTATAATTTTCTTTTCTTGTTTTTAGTTTTTTTTTCTTGTCGTATATTGTTATATAATTTCCCACCTTGACTTTCTTTGGACGATTCAATTTACATTGAGGACAATGTAAAGTTTAAGTGTGGGGGAGTGGTTAAGTATTTGCATTGTAAATTTTTCAAAATTTTCAACTTTTGTGTAAAATAGTGAATAAAAAAACTCCAACTTATGGTTAGTTTAGAGTCACATAGTATACATGTCGCTAAGATTACATCGAAATTCTCATAAGAGTGACTGAACTTAGAGATGATAGAGAACATGATCGGGTTTCTTAATTGTATGAGAGTTAAAGTTGGATTTAACCATGCCAGTGGCAAATAAGGTGCAGACTGAATTCGGTATTAGAGTAGTGATCCCCTATAGTGGAGACTACCCATGTTACATAATGTGAGGCACCGACCTTCAATTCTTTGTACCTGTCTAAATTTGTGCTTTTAGAGTGTGTGTCACCGTACGTTAATTCCGGACAGAATGGTGAGCTGCCCAACCTCCCACCATAGAAGCACTATTTTGATCTCTTGAGTGCTATTTTTTATCAATCATGATGGTGACATCGAATTGCTAACTTACATACCACTTGTAATCTTGTTCGCAGTTAGCACCATCCACTTTATCTCTCTCTACACCAACAGGTCTATAGAAACACCATCATCATCAACAAGAGGAGCATCACAAATTTGAAGCAAAGTTGAAGACGTTAGAGGTTTACAAGCAACAAGATAAGGAGCAGAATTTTTACAAGTTGAAGACTATTGTACAAGAGTGAAGATTATTAAGATGAGAGTTCGAGAAGTTTATAATATCAAGACATACAAGTTGTGAAGAATTGAGCGGTAAAGTACTTACACCATGACCTTTGTACTTGCATTTTTATTTATATTTGTTTATTTGTATTTTACTTTCTCTTGTCAAAAAAAAAAAAAATTGAAAAAAAAATGAAAAAAAATGAAAAAAATGAAAAAAAGAAAAAAAATTTATTAAAAAAAAAAGACAAGAGGAAATTTTGTTAGGTTCATCATTAGTTTTATTATTTTGTTTTCATATTGTATTTGTATTATTTTTCTTGTCTCAATGAAAAAAAAAAGAGAAAAAAAAAAGATTAAAAAAAAAATAGATAAAAAAAAAAAGAAAAGAGACAAGAAAAATTATTTGTATCATATTTTGGTTTGTTTTTAGTTTTGTATTCTTTTAATAAAGCCAATGGAAGAAGGAATAGCTATAGTGAAGTTTCAAGCAATAAGAATTAGAGGAAAGAGTTACATTGTCAAGATTCTACGAAGTTCAAGAGTTATCATCAAGAGTTGAAGACCGAAGACGAAGATGAAGACACCGATTGAAGACCGAAGACGTTTCTATGGATGCTGTGAGAGTGGTGCTAGCTGCACGTTGAACGGATAACGAGGTAAGTAAGCATATTCCCACCTTCGTTAAGTGGTTGATTTCCTTTCTTAGAGATCATTAGAAAAATGGGATTTCAAAAATGATAAAAGATGTGGGTTTTCAAAACAATTCGGAGGGTTTTGCCTTCCTACCATTCAACGTGTCGCAGGATTCTCTCTTCATTCCTACCTGGACACATGTGTGACCCATAAAAGCTTTTTATTATTGAGAGCAACTTCATAAAACCCTTTCTTGTGATGCAGAGTCAAGACTTTTGATCACTCCGAACCCGAATTTCTTTCGATAAGGGATGGTTATTTCTCTCTCAACTTTTAAGGATGAGATTGTGTTCATTTATGTGTCTAACTTCTTATGACTAGTGTGCAGAATCTATATGTCTTCTTAGCGCATTGGATGCTATCATTACGGAGAACTAGTAAGTTGGAAAAATAGGTTTTGTGGGTATATCTCTAGTAAACCCTCACGAGACTATAACTCGTCCACTAGGGACACCTAGTGGTTTAAAGGCTTGTTATTTATGCTAAAAGTGACCGTAGCCTCGACGACACGGAGTTGTTGTATTTTAGTTTTGTTTTGTTTGCTCGAGGACTAGCAAAGATCAAGTGTGGGGGAATTTGATAAGGGCCTAGAATACAACAATTGAATAACAATTTCTTATGCTTTTCTTAGCTATTTCTCTTGTATTTTTGTATATTACGCTTGTTTTGCATTTTGTAGGTGTTTTGGAGTCATGTGGCGCAAAAGAGGAGAAAAACAAGCTCGATTCTACTACTCGGATACAATTGGAGCACAACGTGTTTACTATGCAGAGTAGTCAGCTGGAGACTGCTATCTACAGGCAGACGTTAGCTAAGGGGCGCCACCATCTTTATCTACAAGACCATTTCACGATCAGTTCTTCTTTCTCATGTCTAGGTCGCTGAACCAAGGAAGGAAGACCGGTTTTGCACCAAGACCTTCATGCCGGCATAATCCATGGCTCTGATACATTCGAACTCGGGATTGCAGAAGCTTAGTCAACGGAAGATTGGGTACAAGTTCTAAACAGAGTTGGGTTCGATTCTGTGATGATTTTGACAAAGTTTGAAGCTAGGAAAAGCAAGGGAAAAGACGAGTTTTCTGCCATTGATCTTAGTCGTGAAAGATGAAGATTTGAGTGATATCCTGAACTTACATCACATCAGGAAGACTGGGTTTCAACGATTACAAGTTTGGGAAGTACTGGGACAGAGTTTTGCTGCCACGAAAGGCAGTGAAGAGCAAACAAGCCACTGTCGCCGATTGTGGAGATGAATGAATGTGATTTCGAATTGTTTTATAATATTGAATGAATGGGTTTTGTGTTGAATGTGAAAATATTTACATGGAAGGAGATGGAATGGTTTAAGAATGAACAACAAGTTCAATGTGTATCACCAGCTTCTGGCATACAAGGTGTTTGTGAAAATCCCTGAGTAATCAGTCCTTGTAAACTCAGTTTCAGTCACGACCAGTTCTCCCTTAGTTGTGTGTAGCTGCAAGCCATAGTTCAAGGATTGTGTATGAGAGTTATTAGGCAATGGTCGGGTCCTGCTAGTGACCAAGTTCAGGTAGAAAGAATGCCACCAGTATGTGCTTCGCTGCCTTTGTTCCAAGGAGAAGTAGCTCGAGTTCAGGTTGCAGTTCAAGCACAAATTCAGCTGAGGTTCTTGCCGCAGTACAATGGGCTAGGATTTGATTTAGAAATCAGATAAACAGAGAAGTTGGCTGAGTTATGGAGGTGATACTACGGTGAAGGGGTTACTGGTATTGGAGGCTTGTACACAGTGTGATGGTGGTTGTGTTGCTATACCTGGAAGAGTGAAGGATAGAGGAACTGAGAGCAGTTTAGGGGGCCTTGCAACTGTGATGGCTGGCCTGATGGCAGTGAAGGACGTGATGATGTGATTGAGTCCTTAAAGCTGTAAGCTGATGGGCTGAATGAAGTTACATATTGAGGCTGTAATGCAGGTGCAGGTAATGGCAAAGATGGTAGCAGCCGAGAGAGAAGATGAGAGAAGGAGAGATGATGTTGCAGCTGTGCAAAGGGAATTGCAGGTGAACATAAGATTCAGCTGTAGATGGAAATGGCTATGATGGCTCAGGTGGTGACACTGAAGGCTAGGCAGAGTGGTAAACTGGTTCGATGCGCTGCAATGGTCGAAGTCGAGATGAGCTGACAAAGTTTTAAAACTGCAAAGCAAGAGAAAATGACTGAGATTAGTCTTGAACTGAAATTGCAGGTGCAGCCACTGGTGCTTGTTGTGGATTGTGAAAGTATGGCCTGAAATAGATTCGACAACCAAAGCTGCAGAAATTGTGCGAAAACGGAGCAGAAATGGCGAGACAGTGATGCTACTTCCGGTTGTCGGATTTCAGAATGGAAAGTGGGAATCGCAAAGTTTCACTGAATCATGAAGGGGGTTCGAGTCAGATGCAAGATTCGACGGTCGGATATATGAGCTACGAGTCGCGCTTTTAGGTACGTTTTCGCAAGAAATGAGAAGTTGGGTTAGATGGTTTTTGTGAATGTATGAACTATAGAGAAGCAGAGATGAGTTGCTGGGAGTACACACTTGCTGGCGACAGTTTCCGATGACAAAAGCGGCTGGAGATAGTTTCACGGTGACCGGATTCCGGCGACCGGTGACCGGATTCCGGTGATGACGTCAGCAATCCGGCGACCCGGTTTTGGACCCAGAATTTCCAGAGACTTATTTTCACACATGGGCTTGGTGGACCACTTGGAGATGGGTTTCGAGAAGACCTAATATTGGAAGGAGTATCCTTTATGGAAATTGAGAAACATATAAAAGAGAAGACTTTTACCTAATCTAATATCTTTTGCCTCTACTTTTGTTCTAGGGTTTAGAACCATGAAAACTTTTCTTTTTCTTCTTGTTATGAACTCCATGAACATGAGCTAGATTTTCTTTTGGTTATGGATAAAGTTGATTTCACATAACATGAATCTTTGTTTAATTATTAATTTTGTCTCAATACTATCGATTATGATTCACTAGAAATATCGCCATGTATGATTGAATGTTCGTTTTGTCAAGTTGCAAATTGGTAGAACTCACATGCATGTCTTTTGCTAGATTAGGGTTATTATACGCAAAAGTGATAATTCCTGATTTCAAGTAGCATAAATATGATTATAGTTTGTAGTGATATATTCTTATGATCATATGTGAACCATAACCTTTGTTAAATCGGATTAGTACTTTTACACGTTCGATTGCTTTGATTGTCCTGATTTCATAGAACTTAACGCATCTAGGGAATTAAACTTGATTAGTGCTTTTACACGTTAGGTTATTCTCTAAGATAGAATTCATATTCGCATCTTTTAATGTGTTTGTTGATGACAAGAGGAGATTTGCGGGATATACTTGCGATCAAGGTATTCTAGGGCCTTTGATAAAAATTGAGATTAAAATATCAATTCTAGTTATTAAGACAAGATTATGTTTGTGAATGAAAACGAAATCCATGACCAATACTTTCTCATCCTTGATTTGATTTGTTTACCTTTATTGTTTGCTTTTATTTAGTTTTAATTTTATAAAAATCAGAAAACCCCCCGGTGTTATTTATAGGGAACCGAAAAAATTTGACAACCTTAGTCCTCTCTGTGGGAACGATCCTTTCTTTCCCTTGCTTCATTATATATTTTGAGTAGTAAGAAAGTGTAATTTATTTTTGACGCATACGACAGCGATCAAGCAGAAACCTCAACATCCCATCCCGAAGCAACCACAACAGCAAGAGTGTCCGCTTCGACGACCGGTTCAGCATATGCCACCATGACCCCTCCAATATCACCAACGACACCTCTGGCGTCAACTCCAAAGGCTACTTCGGTCCCATCAGATGCTCCCTCGGAGGTTTTCTCATTGACCCTTCGAAGAAGATTTTTTGATTTATCCGCATCAAAATCGAGAACCATGGCGCTTGCCTCCAAAAGCTTCACATGCTCGATTTTCCATTGCTCCAACCTAGAAGCAGTTCGATCCGCCATATAACTGGACCGAGGAAAGGCTTTGCCGCAGTGGAACTTCTCAACACGCCAAGGTTCTTCCTCATTTTCTCGTCCCTCCTCCATGTTCACCAAACCCAAGAAAGTCCGAACACGCGCCTGCACTTCATGGATATAGATGGAAGGGAGGTCCTTGATGATGTCACCAGCTTCATGTAACAGAGATTCTATTCTAGCTAATGCCTCCTCATGAGAAGAGGAGCGGTTTCCGCCAATTCTGAAGTCCTTCTCCGAAGAATTAAAGACATGGCTATCCCTGGAGGGTCCCATCATACACTACAAACAACAAGGAAAATAGTCAAGTTCCATCCTATCTATACACACATAAGAAAGAGGATAAAATAAAAATAAGAAGGAAACGCGAGGCGATACCTGTAAAGAGGATGGACGAGACGAACTACGCGAATGTAGAGTTCAAGATAATCTTTTATTTACAGCAAGATGACGCAACCTCAAAAGGGAAAGCTTTTATACCGGCCGTGAGTTCAGGCATGGTATCCAATCCTAATTAAACCTCATGCTTGGCTGTGAGAAATAATTATGGCTGGTGAGAAAGCGTGGAAGAACGTGCTCGAGGCACACTAGATCGTGTTTTCCTTTCCCACCGCTAACGCTAAGCTTCGGAAGCAAAACCGGCAACATAACCAAAGCAGAAAGAGTAACGCTTTTCCTCTTTTCGTGGGCGTAAAGTTTTGGGTTGAAGAGAAGAAAAACTTCCTGGTCGAGTCAAATAAGGAAAGAGGCAACCAAGCCCTTGAAGAAAAATCACCAAGCAATCCGGGCCATGTCTCATCCTCACCGCTACTGGCCATCTGTGCACGTCTCACCCCACCAAACCGCGTCTTGTTATAGTCACGCCAGGCCAAGCCATTCGCTCCATTGCCGCGGCCCCACCATGCCTAGCCGTCCGTGTACGTCTCGTCTTGCCAAGGCCACACTATGCCAGGCATCCTGCTCCACTGTCGCGACCCTATCATCCACGCGCGTTTGCCTTACCAAGACCACGCCACCTCTTGGCCCCTCGAGCCAAGCCGTCCACTTGCGTCGCCTTCCAAGACCGCGTCCCCTTTGCCTTGGAAATGTACGACCAGACCAAGCCGGTAACTTTCATCTCACCACTCCACGGTCTGCATTCCATGTACAACTTACGCAGGGCCGCCAACACGGGAAGCCAAAACTCTCTTTACCACTCAAAAAGGTTAGTCGGATTCTCCTGACCATCTTTGTAATGATTTACACCTCGATTCCGTCTTTGTCTGTCACCATCATATGCTTACCTCGCAACAAGGCATCTGTTCCGAGCTAAGCAGGGGACTTAATGTTGATGGTGGTTTTAGCTTAGGGTTAAAATCGTAAAACACTAAACCCTAGCAGACAGTGATGTCCCAATATTTAAAGTAACAAGCATTTACTAGGCGCATTTACTGAAACCTTTAATGTGTCCCTAAATAATTACCGGGGTATCTTTTTCAAATTAGGTTTACTACAAGCCAAACCCTAATTCCAACGTGTGCCAATGGAAAATCATGCCAGCCACACCGACCGCGCCAAAGCATGCCAACCATGCTAGCCGTACCTCCGTGCCAATGGCAAATCATGCCAGCCACACCTACTGCGTCATGCCAAATGCACCTCGCCATGGCCCCATGCCGTGCCACCATACTGGCCTTCACTAAGCGGCTATCAAAACGAAGGCATGCACCAATCAACGGTTGCCCTTCAATCCCAGGAGCAAATCCTGGCCGTCTAAGGTTACCAAACGACCTTTGCACCAATACCATAGCTTGGTCACGCACCTAGCCCAAGCTAGCCACGCCATGCGCCTATGGCAAACCCTTGGCCCCACATGCCAAGCCGAACCAAACCTAGCCAAGCTAGCCGCGCCATGCCAAACGCACTTTGCCTTGGCCCTAGCCATGCTAGTCACATCATGCCAAGCCAAACGCCCTTTCCTTGGCCCTAGCCACGACATACGCCCATGGCAAACCCTTGGCCTCACATGCCAAGCCAAAACCGCACCTAGCCCAAGCTAGCCACGTCATGCGCCTATGGCAAACCCTTGGCCCCACATGCCAAGCCGAACCAAACCTAGCCAAGCTAGCCACGTCATGCCAAACGCACTTTGCCTTGGCCCTAGCCATGCTAGTCACATCATGCCAAGCCAAACGCCCTTGCCTTGGACCTAGCCACGCCATACGCCCATGGAAAACCCTTGGCCCCATATGCCAAGCCAAAACCGCACCTAGCCCAAGCTAGCCACGCCATATGCCCATGGCAAACCCTTGGCCCCACATGCCAAGCCAAAACCGCACCTAGCCCTAGCTAGCCATGCCATGCGCCTATGGCAAACCCTTGGCCCCACATGCCAAGCCAAACCAAACCTAGCCAAGCTAGCCGCGCCATGCCAAACGCACTTTGCCTTGGCCCTAGCCATGCTAGTCACATCATCCCAAGCCAAACGCCCTTGACTTGGCCCTAGCCATGCCATACGCCCATGGCAAACCCTTGGCCCCACATGCCAAGCCAAAATCGCACCTAGCCAAAGCTAGCCACGCCCAAGGCGAACCCTTGGCCCCACATGCCAAGCCTAACCACACCCTAGCCGCGCCACCCTGTTGGCCTTCCCTACACGGCCACCAAAACGAAGGCGTGCAACAATCAACGGTTGCCCTTCAATCCCACGAGCAAATCTTAGCCATCCAAGGTTACCAGACGACACATGGTAACCTTTGGCCCGAAAACCTAAGTTTGGCCACGCCAAACCTTGCCATGCCAACCTAGTCGCGTCACCACGTTGGCCCTCACTACGCGGCTACCAAAACGAAGGCGTGCAACGATCAACGGTTGCCCCTCCTCTCAAGATGCAAAATCTCAACCGTCGAAGGTCACCAGGATGGCAAGTTTCCCGAGCTTGACTTGCCAAGCCACAACAACGTGCTACATGTTTTCCAAAACATTCGAGACATCAACACAAACTGGGGGATCCTCTTTGGGTATTGGTTTGGCGGTTTATAGCGTGCGGCGTACACTACGCCCGTCATAAGGAAGTGTCATAAGGGTGAGGCGATTAGTAAATACGGGAAGTTATGTGGAAACGTTCATGGGACATAATGCACATGCGTTAACAACTTTATGGGACATCAATTCCATAACGTAAGCAGTTTCATGAAAACCAGTTTCATGTGTTAACCACTTTATGGAACATCAATTCCATGCATACGGTTACCACCTCCTCCCATTTACTTACCCACTCCTTAATGAGACCAGGGTACGTTTTTACTCTGACTTGTATAAATAGGTCTTACCTATTTCCATTGAACAACAAGTTCATACGGGAGATACAACACTCAGAAATACTTACTTGCTAGCTCACCTTGTTAGCTCTCTCACTTTTCTGATAACAAGTCATAGTAACCCAACTACTCTTCCAGAATCAATTATTCTGGTCTCACCACTTTCCTTGCTTCCCTCCCCAAAACCAACCCATTTCTCCTCCACTTTGTAACCGAAGCAAGTCTGGAACGGCCATTTCTTGGTTTAGGCCGGACTTGTACAGATTGATCTCTCGAATCTAATGTACTCCCTTGCAGTACATTGTTTAGGGTTTAAATTGTTTCTCACCTGCACACCCGCAATTACCGAAATCAGCAGAAACCATTTTCACCTACAAACAGTCACCAATAAATATTTCGTCGAATTGAGCAAAATTTGCTCAAATATTGATCCAGCTATAAATATTTAGTAACCTATCAGAAATTTGTCGAATGGAGCAATACTTGCTCGATTGCACGTCAAATTATTAATTTATCAGTAATTTGTCGAATTGAGCAATACTTGCTCAATTGCACGTCAAATTCTCGAATATTCAGTAATTCGTCGAATTGAGCAATACTTGCTCAGTTGCAAATATTGACCTAATTATCAAATATTCAGTAACTCATCAATATTCAACAACTTGTTGAATTTACAACATTTGCTCAGACAAGCAACAATAATGTTCATGAATCACTGAGCATTTGTCAAACATGCTCGATTCAGCAAAACCTAGGCTCATTTCCTAATCAGTTAACTACTGACAAACTAAATACACGTTTTTCATGCAGACTCCACGATTCGTGAGACATCAATCACGTCAAATTGGGGGATAACAACTAGGGTTTTGGTCTGGCGGCCTACAGCACGTGGATTCATCCACGACGAGAAATGTGCGTAAGTTGTGTCAACGGTTGAAGGAGTTAGCAAATTTGTGGGTGCACGATCAGTCAAGTCTCCACACGACATGGAACTGACTTTACCACGATCTCCCACTTTCCCGCTTCTTTCACTCAAGAAACCGTCACACTTACAGGGATCAGTGGTTCATCATTCTTGCAATATAAATAAATCTAAATCGAGGACAATATCATCATCAGCATTATCATTATCTTTCAACAACTCGATACAAACTTATTCACAGAACTCAACTTTAGCAGTTCGGAAATATTGCAGAAACCTTCAACACACCCACAATCCTTGATCATCACTGATCCCACATAATCCTCAGCTTCCCTCCTACAGATCAATCCATCTCCCTCTTTGCGGCCGAATTGACTCTGGAACGGCCATTGTCTTGGTTTAGGCCGGAGTCATACATATTGATTTCCCGAATCTAAGCACCCCCTTGGCAGCGGTGCATCTGTGTGAGGAATAATATTTCGCCCGGTCGAGTAGTCTCGACAGCACGCTCGTCTCTCCACTTCCCAAAAAAAATTCCCCATCCACAGATTGGCGACCACAGTGGGAGATTAATCTCTCGGTTGCAATCTCTCATTTTCACAAAATGGTAGATCTTAGGTCAGGTTCAGTTACCAATCCTAACCCAATCAATGCTAGCACTAGCAACAACGTTGGTACTCCAGAAACTACTCCTGCTTCCAATACCGGTGTTGTTGATACCACTCCTCCTCAAACCAACGTCGGCAACCTTCCTCTTTTCGGTCAGTCTCCCGAAGAGATCAGAAAAAATCCACCTACTATCGATGATCTCATGAAGGTTCAGGAAGTTGTCGCCAAGAATCAAACTGATATGGCTGCTACTCAGAAGGAGCTATGTAACTACCTCAAAACTCTCACTGAAAAGATGTTAGATAAAACTCAGGAGAAGGGAAAATACAAGGAAACATCTCCAACTATGGATCCTGAAGTTATTCCAGTCCCTGACGACAATGAAACCCACAAAGCTGCAGAACCTGAACCTGCCAGTTTCATCACCCGTGAAGATCTGGAACATTTTATGGAGAATCGAGGAAAGGTCCATACACCATCCATGCACCGTCATCATCCTCCATATCCCGCTGATACGCAAAGAATCCCTCTTCCAAAGGTCTACACTTCTCCAACGTTCACACTCTACAATGGAGCGGGGAATGCTCGAGAACACGTCTCTCAATTCCTGGAAGTATTAGGAGAGCATGAACATAACCATGTTGTGTGTTTGAAAGAGTTCTCAAAGTCTCTGACCGGCCGAGCCTATACTTGGTACAACAACATCGCACCAGGGAGCATATCCAATTGGGGAGAAATGATTAATGCTTTCTATATGAAATACTTCTTTGTCTTTGGGAAGGATGTCTCAGAATAATAATTAACATCCGAACGACTACGTAAAGAGGTTCAGACTTCAGGCTCGGATTGTCACGATTCAAATGTCACTGAACAATAATTGGTAGATTTGTGTATCAATGGGATGATCCCAGTTTACAGAGCTTTGCTGGAAAATCTTCGTTTTCAGACCTTCTCAGAACTTCATGAAGCGGCCAAGAGATCAGCAACTACCGCTCCCGCCTTGCTAGAAAGAACGAAAACTATCAAAGTAGAGGAATCGAAAGACACTCGGAGCAACAATGCCAGGCGTCTAATCAACAAGCAGTACATCGTCAAAACCTCCATAAAAGTTACTGAAGGGAGCAAAAGAAAAGCTGAAGCTCAGCCACGTAAGAATGCTCCAGCCTCCAATCCCTCAAAAGCACCAAGGAAAGATGGTCAAGCCAGGAATGCACAATCGCCTACTCAACATCAACAGAGCGATCAAGATGCACCTGACTTCCCTTTTATATTGAAGAAGTGATCAAACTATTGGAGGTTTGGATCAAAGACGGTGCGATCAAATTTCCTCCTTTCAAAAAGGAACCGACTGAGGAACAAATGGAAAATGCACGCTACTGTCATTTCCATAGGTATGTCAGTCATCCGACAAGTGATTGCAGAATCCTGAAGCGTATATTCAAAGAAAAAGTTGACTCGGGAGAACTGAGGACTGAAGGAGTGCACAAAAATCCTCTCTCAGTCTGAATATTCACACTCTCTGAGAAGCCGGTCAAGGAAGCAGTTCAATCCCTGATTGAGCATGTCTGTGAGTTATCATACTTATCAAAAGCTCAAATAAATGATATGTTTGCTGTATTAAACCACATTGTATCTGGGAAACGATTAGACATCCAGGAGATACGTCCTGAACCTCCAGTAACGGACAAGGAGATGTACGACTGGGGACTTCTCACCACAATCCACCTCAAGGGAAATGAATTCAGGCGAGCGTTAGTCGATGTTGGCACCGCTGTTAACATCATCCCTCTGAAGACTCTCAGGGCTGCTAGTATCACTCGTCAAGAAGCAACTCACACTCCTGTCTCAATCATAGATCATGAAGGAATCTCCAGGGATGCTTACGGTTACATCATTCTCAAGGTGAAAACTGACTCAACTTGGACTGAAACCAAGTTTTTCATAATTAGAGAAGATCCAGGATATGATATGGTTCTTGGACGAGCATGGATTCATGATGGAAAGGTCACTGCAACATCCTCTTCGATGGCACATTTCTCTGTCGAGGAAAGCTCCGACTCGTAGGAAAGCTCCAGTTCAGAAGAGATGACAGACTCTCCATCGTTTGGACATTTGGGAAAAGTCAAAACCTTGATGGAACTCACACAAAAACCTGAAGAAAGCGCACATGAATTTGTCAAAAAGTTCCGCACTCAGGCAAGTCTCATTCCCGCTCATGCATCTATATTACCAACTTTCAAATACGCTACTCTGGTCAGGGGACTTGATCTTGCTCATGACTTGACAGTCACCAAACGTTATGGGTGGTTAGTCTCACCTCAGGAATACTTCACCAAATAGATGGATGACAAACCCCTCAAAATTCAACATCTCACCAACACGGTCATTGACAGAATAATGACCGAGTTCCATAATCATTATCCTAAATGTCTTCCCTTGCACGAGTGTCCATATGTGCCGCAGAATTGGAAAGCTCCACCAACTTGGAATTCCAAACCAGCAGAAGATATTCAAGGCATGAGCAACCAAGCCTAACAAATTTCATGAAGGAGATTTGGTTCTTAAGGAAACTAGGTGAAATTCGCATTCTGCGAAGAGTTCTAACTGGGAGGGGACTTTCATGATTGCTAAGTCAGCCGCTGGAGGATATTACAAATTGGCTGACATGAAAGGCAAGACGAGTGTACCAGTGATCCATGAGAATTGGCTCAAGATTTTCAACGCATAAAGCATTAAACATTGAGTATTTAATGCCCAAGACAAACGTTCAAGACATTTGACGTTTATATTTTAGGATTTTCTTTACATGTATTTCAATACCTCCAAAACGTTTGCAATACTTGCATTCAGTATTTGAATTCAGCAATCTATCAAAGTTCTTTGTTTAAGAAAAATCTCTATCAAATACAAAATCCAAAAGAAAATCCTCAGTCACTCATAAATTCAATCCAGAAATTCAAAACCAAAATCTCACATCTCGCAAAAGTTCAAAGTTCAAGAAATTATGGAAATAAGACTAAAGAAAGCCATCAAAGTACGATTTCTGCTTCTCAGTATCCTCCAAGACTTGCAAAGCTGCTTTCTCCAACTCCAGCTTTTGAGTCAACTCAGCAATCTTAGTCATTTTCTCCACTACATCATCACTGGTAAAGGGTATATTCTTCACTACTGCATCCTTGATGGTGTTGATCTTCTGACGAAGCCACTTCAGATTAAAGCCAAGTCTCTCAGAATTCTCCAAGTTGTACTCCCAATCAAAGAGTACATCTCGAGTAACAATACTTCTGGGCCTGGTACATATATCATCTATAACACGCAATATGTTTCCTAATTACATGGTCAAGAAGTAGCTACGTTCAGGATCTCTTGAAATGACGATATGGCCATACATCTTCCATAACTTCTCATACATGCTTTGGCATACCACTGTGGGGACGCTGAATCCACCAACAAATACATGATATGGGAGTGAAGCACCAAATGAAGGCTCACAAACAACCCCTGCAGTAGAGTATTCATGCACTATTATACGGTTCTCAATCTCAGGAGCAACTTCAACAATCATAGGCACAACTTCTTCTGTTCCTGAAGCAATCACCGTTGGTGTTTCAATTGCCTCAACAATATCAGAAATAACCATCTCATGGCCTTGAAGTGCAGATATGGTTGTCTCACTATCAACAGCGCCAAGATTGCTCGAATCATCATTATTGGTCTCATTATTCTCAGCTTCGGCATTTGGCACCTAATAAGAAAATTACACGGGATTAGAGCGGTTGAAGCATGAAAACTCAACACAATCATAAATTCCAGCATGTAAGTGAGCTAACATTATCTAAGTTCTCTACTATACGTCCAAGACAGGAGAAAATAGCATAAAAGTTATAAGACACGCTTTTCAATTAGTCCGTCAGGAAAATTTTATAATACTATGTATAAGACGACGAACTGGGAACAATTGGTAAATAATCTAAGGTTGGGTCATATACCATTCTCTTCGTATGGATGTCAACTACAACATATTAAAAATTCAAAGCAATTGAAGAAGCGAGCAAGGACATGTGGCCAAAACATTGAGCAACATGCAATCTGAAAAAGTTCTGAAAGTCTCCTGGAATCTTACTGTTTCGCCTTTTTCAGGCCCTAAACATGCTCAAAACTCAAATAACTTTTTCAAAAGAGCTTGTAAAGTTTCCGGGCTTGAAGATACATATGCAGATCGCAAAAATCTGACTTCGAACGAAGATTCTATAACATTTTCATTAAAAACTGGGGTCTGGATTTTTCTGATGACGTATTTCGGCAAAATTTCTTGTATATTCATTGGGATTCTCATTCATCCATTCACAAATCATCAATACTACACTTCTATGAAGATGAAACAAAGTGGATACTTACTTGGGGAATCTCCAATCCATTCGAAGGGTTAACAGGGTCGGCATCCACATGAGGAGCACCATTATCTCCATTCAGTCGCGATTCTGGAGAATTCTCTTTCCCACTACTATTCGAAGACGACTGGATAGCATGACCGTGTTGGCTTTCCACAACAATCTCCTCCTGGATCCAGCAACAATAATCATCATTATTTCATTCAAAGATATGCCGAAATCACTTACACGAAAGGATACTCACATCAACCTCTCCATCAACGCTGGATTCCTGAGTTGTTCGTATAGAGGAAAGATGAAGACCGTCAATAACCGATGGAGCAAAATTCTGAAATGAATTAGTAGTACTTTTCTAAGATCCTGATTATATGGACAAGAAAGCCGCAATGATAAGGGGAATGCTAACAACTTACCAAAGAAACGGCAGGGGACTGCACTTTATTCGGTATCATTCTATGAGCTATTTTACTCCTTCCTTCTCCACCCTGGGGACTTTCTTGAAGGTCTAAGAAGTTTACACAGATTCGAGGCCTCACAACCAAAGTAGTCGAAATCGTTCCTCGGACCTACTCTGCTGGGGAGCTTGGAGCGAGGAGCAATAAGTTCGGACTTGGAAATCGCCAAAACTCGGTCTACTACTCGGAACTTATTTATTCGAGACTTATATATTGCTGCTCATAAATCATGAATTGTGCGTAATTAAAATTAAAATTTTAACACTACCATGTAACTAAGTGTGTATATTGTTATATTTAACATATTGATCATGTATTTAGAGGTTTTCTGTTTGATAACTCCCATCTGAGGGGTTACAAAAAAATTATTTTTTAATTTTAGTGCATGCGAGGTCAACTCGGACAAATCTTTAACTCGTTTTGCTCAAAAATCGGTCCAAATTGGCAAAATCGTCCGACTTAATCGCTAAAAATTGGAAATGGCTTGGAATCGGAAATCGCCTCGGTCATATAGCCTGTAGCGATTAATCGGGGAGTAATCGGCCTTGGAGAGCGATTTTGACTACACTGCTCACAACACGACCATCCTACACAAAATCAACGAATGATTAAAAATACGTCTATCTTACTCTCACCAATCGTGAAGAAAAGAGGCCTACCTGTGCGCATTCCGGGGATGTTTTCCTCTTGTCACCACGAGAAAGGTACTTTAGTCTTGGTCGAGCATTAATGGAGTCAAGAGAAGGAAAATCTTGTACTGGGGACTTAACATCTATCACGAAAGCACACAGACGCTCAATTTGCTGACACCAGAAGTCTATGTAACTCGGAGTCACGAAACTAGCACGATCAGAGCATGGGGATAAATACTCATTCCCCTCCACGTGAGTGCAATCCAGATTGGCCTTCAAATACTCAACTGATGGTTTGTTCATTCGGTAACCTGGGATACATTGGTCGACGCCCATTTGCTGAGCTACCCTGTAAATATTATATTCCTCTGCTCTGAATTCTCCATGCATTACTGATACTAGGTGGCCAGGAGTACAACTTAATATAAAGGATCTCTCTCCATCATTAAAATCAGCACCAGTCTTCAATGTGATATTTTCTTCAGCAGTGTTGAAGGTGATCAATTGTGAGAAGAGATCAGGGACCGACACCCAAGGGCGAAAATTGAACTCGGATTCAATATCCAGAATATCAGTGATACATATCTTGTATTGCGGCTGCTTTGTAGACCATCTCATGATCCTGGCATTGTCTTTCTCGAGAAAAGCATGGAGAGTGTCGACATTGGGCCCTTGCAAAATACTACGGGGAATCGGAGCATACTTATCAAGATGCTCCCACATCAGAGCTTGGAGGAACATGGTATTAACATATGTCTCAATTTTCATGAAACCGTTAGAGACACTGGAATCAATAACCAAAGAGTCCAAGTTGGCAAACAGTGAACCTAAAAACAATCTACCAATCGGAAGTTTCTCACCTTTGGCCATCCTAATGGCGAAGGGTATCACCAACGGCTTCAACAAATGTCCACTGTCCTCGAGAACATCTCTGGAAAGCCACAAGCACAAGAAACCATCAATGGACAGAGTACTATCAACAGGTTCTTCAGGAATTCCATCTCTCGGCCACCAGTAACTCAACCATTGAGCATAGCAAAATTTAGGAGACTCGTTAAACTCGTGCATCTTAGTTTCCAAAGTACGAGATATCAACTTATCCCCTGTCGAGAGTTCTCTAGGGAAATTTCCGACGACTGAAAGATGCAACAAAGCGACCACATCTTCTAAAGTAATCGTGAACTCTCCCCATCTGCATATGAAGGTGTGAGTAGGAATACACCAACGAGCAAGCAAAGCCACGATACCTGGTATATCATGATTAATGATCAAATCTCCAGCAGCTTGAATGGCTCGCGTCACCTGCGCACTATCCAGCAAAGTCCTCACACGGATGTAGCCTAACATATGCCTTGCCCATCCAGACAAATGTGTCAACGGCTTCCGAGAAAGTTTGAGTTCCACATGAGAAGATGAATAATGTTTCCCCTCCAAACAGAACCGTATTATTGCTGGAGGAGACACCAACTTATTCTGAGCAGTAGTCCTGGGATTTATGAGCAACCGAAATGAAGAACCTAAAGGACGTTTTTTAGGCCTATAAAAATATTCAAAGAATATGTCTTCGATGTTTGGAATGTTCTTGGGTTTTGGAATTTCCTTATTCCCCTGAGAAGTTCCAGAATCGTCATCCATGGAGCAGTCACCATCTCTAGAAGTGTCTTCTCTGGAAACGTCGCTTTCAGCATCATTATGGAATCGAGTCATCTCTGCCAAACAGCTGCAACATTCCACGCGAATTTCATCAGTACAATGGAATTAAAGCAATCAAACAATTACGATGCTCACAATCAGCGTCTGCACAATTGGTAATCCTGAACTCTTACCTATTTACTATTTCACGAACTTAGTGATAACAACGTAAAACCCCAAGACTTGTTCGTTCTTTCAAACCTGGAAAGTCGAGCATAAAACATATTGATGCGTGTCGTAGGTGCAATCAAATTAATTAATATTTCCACTCAATTAAAAATAATATAATGGAAGTCAAGTTCGTTCCCACGAGGAGCAAGAGATTCTAGTTGTAAAAATTGTCACAAAAGGGGGGTGTAAAAAGCAAAAGAAAATAAACAAAGCAATTAAAAGATAAAATTGAAAGCAATAGGAGAGACAAGATCAAGGAATCATTCTTCGTTGCAAAACAATGATTAAAGTTATGTTCTTTTCTACTTGTTATAAGTCACAGATTATCACCAATCTGTAGGATAGCAGGTCCGCTTAGCTAGCCCCAAAATCCCTTATTTCACTGAGTAACAGGTCCACTTAGTTATTAGATTCTATTCAAAAGAACCACCTTGAGGTTCGCTTACAAGATGTAATTCCCTGAATGCATTAAGATTTATGAATTTAGGTTTAGTACTAGTAGTTAAACTCGGTTCGCTTGGTTCACTTTCTAGCGTTGTTTCTACACACAATTGCTCCACGGAATCCCTCCGCAAGGTCTCGTGTTTGCTACTTATGTAAAGAGTCAAGAAACGATTACGTATTCCCTAACTTATACTAGATATAGATCAATTAACAAATCAATTTAGCGTGCACTCCAAACAATCTATCAATCAATCATGAATGAATAAACATTCCTATTAGTAAAAACAATCGATAATCATGTGAAAAAAACTCAAGATAGAATTGAAACAAAACTCAAATCATGAATTAAGAACTAGGAATTCATCCTCAATCAATAAGAAAATTAGCTACTCATGTTTTTGAAATTCACACAAATAATTATTAAAAGGAGAATTTTGAAATTCACACAAATAATTAAGAAGAAGAATTTTCAAAAGCTATCAAAAACACAAGTGTTGTGTGTGTAGGGAGGTGTGTAAAAGATGTAGAAAACTTCTCTATTTATAGGCTTCATTATTCTCCAAATCTTCCAAGGATTAGAATCCTTTTCCTTTAGCAATTCAATTTCCAAATCCAAGCTTTTCTCAACTCTTCCATCTTCTCTTTCCAAATTTGAGCCCAATTCTCCATCCAATTCCTAGCCCAAGTCTTCACACCCATGAGAGAAGTCCATAGAAAATTCTAGAATTTTTGGCTCGCCGGAAAACTGGTATTATGGCCGGAATCCGACCGGAATAGTCGTCGTCGGTCACCTGAGAATTTTCTCCGTCAGTGGAATATTCGACGGAATATTCCGTCAGTTCACCGTTAGGACTAATGGTCAAATGGGTCAACTGTCAGTCAACGGTCAAGGCAAAGGAATGAGTCAGTCACTGAGTCAGCTTCTAACTCAGCTGACTGGTCTTACTGGGGTGAGTTGAGTCGCTCTGACTCGTGGGATCGGTCATCGCCGAGTTGACTCGCCGCTCATGGTCTGAACCGGCCTAGTCTCGATCAAGTTTACGGGATTTCCGAGGCCACATTCGAGCCTCTTTACGCTTCGGTTCTGTGACATCCTAAACATACATCTAAGGCACAATTCATTCATCAATTTCCTCTGTTGCTTCTCAAGCTGAGCTAACTTTACATCATCTTCTTCTTTCTCCTATCTTCATCAACAGAGGCTCGGCTCCATTGCAGCTTAACCTCATTCATTCCCCTGTGCACAGCATTACAGACCCATTACCCTGAGCTTCAATTCCTTCATCACTTTCCAACAGCAGCATACATCTACTCAATTCATACCAATTTCCTACTGCTCTGCCTAGTATTAACACACAGGAACACCATTTTGCAGCCTCACACAACTCACATTTCCTGTGCAACAACAACAAGCCATAAACCACTCCCCATCTTGTCTCCTCCAGCAGCTCCTAGGTGAAACTCAAATGCAAAGGTCATTGAAGCAGCACCAACACTACTAAACTATTCCTCCATATTCTCAGGCACTGTTCCATTGCAACTCCATTAGCAGGCTCTCAGCATCACTACTTCCTGGCAACATCATACTTCCCTGTATTGCACTCATCATAAGCAGCTCAAGAACCATCTTCTGCAATATCTTGCACAACATCACTTGCTCTTTGTTTCTCCCTGTGTTGAATAATAGCTCAACCGAGCTCGATTTCCCTGAGTTCTTCAAACCCATTTTCCATTCAGTGCTTCACTCAACAATTGTAGCTCCATTGATCAATTCTTCCAGGAGCTCAATCTTGACTCTCGCCTTCACTGTCACACCAACACAAAACCCACTTCAAATCCATCGAGAACAGCAATAGCATCTACACCTCTTCACAGATCGAACCCATTTCTCCACTGCATCAACACCATTTTCTTCCTTCATACATCAGGAGCAAACCCATTTCTAGCAACATCTCGATCTGAAATCCTTATCTCCCTGAACATCAGAGACCATCACCATCTCCTCTTGTGTAGCAACAACACCTCAGAACTCGAATACTGACCCTAATCGATTCAAACAACAACAACTTCAGAAACCCTTAATAACCCATCTCTGATTCATCCTCTCTGAGCTCCTCTTCAAATCGAAATCCTAATTCCTTCTCTGTGATTCGACAACGACACCCATTCTCTCATCAAGTTCAGTGACTGCCACCAACAGCACCAGAACCCATCCATACTCGATTCGTCTCTAATTCATCACCAACATCATCGATCTCATCTCTCTATGTTGATTCTCCTCTGCATCTCATCGACAGCAGTTTAACCTCTCAATTTCTCGATCGACACCAGCTCTCCTTTCATCTCATGACCACAAATCTGTTCGATTTGGATTCTCACCGAATCTGTGAATCACCTGAGCTCGTACTCAACTCTCAATTTCAGGTTCAGGTGTGGAGATGAATGAAAAATGATTGATTAGAAGAGAAAGAAAACCCTTTCTCGATTTTAGGGTTATAAATGGGGCGGGATACTTTGGTACTTTCAACTGCCCTGATAAGGGGTAACCAAGTTTACAGCCCCCCTTAACCTCTGCTGGTTTGTCTATAGTGCACCTCCAAAAGACTTGTCCCTTAACATTAACCGGGCTCCAGATAGTGATCGCCCATAAAATGACAACCTTACCCTTTTCGCTCAAATTGGGTACTTTCTTCTTCTTTTCCTCCGTGTGACTCCAAAGTAGCTACAAAACTCAAAACAAGCGTAAAATACATAATTTACAAGAAAAATAGCAAAGAAAGCGTAAACAATAGATAGTAAATAGGATGTATTCTACACCCTATCAAATTCCCCCACACTTAGAATTTGCTAGTCCTCGAGCAAATCAAACAAAAAACTCACAACTTCAAAGCGTTCAAGCGTCCTAAGCATCCAAAGAGTTATGAGGACATAGAGTTTCTGCATGCTAGTAATAAGAAGTTAGAAATACTAAACAACATATTCTCATTCTTAAATGTTGAGTGAGAAATAACCACACCATAATGAGAGAACGCGTGTTTGAGAAACGATCAATAAGCATTTCGCCTCGACTTCTGCCTCACCAAAAAGGATTTTATGATAATTGCACTCAAAAAGACGGCTTTTTTATGGTTCTCACATGTGTGCAGGTAAGAATGAAGAGAGAAATCCTGCGACACGTTGAATGGTGGGAAGGATAACTTCCGAAATATTTTTAAAAACCCACATCTTTTAATATTTTGAAAAAACCATTTTTTTGACGATCTCTACGAAAGGAAATCAACCATTATTATCGAGGATGAGATTACTTACTCACCTTCACATCCGATCGCCAATTGGTAGGCCTCGAAATGTGTATATTTTATGGCCTACGGTGATAACCGCAAGTGCACGGCGTCTATCGGAGACGCGGCAAGTACGGGTCGATCCCACAAGGACTTGTGGTGCTCTAAGGTTGATCAAGGGCTTGGCTTCACCAAGTTTCAGATGATATTGTGACAAACAGGGGTTTTGTGCCGATACGGCTAATTGAAGGTCAAATGAACCTAAACTAAGGTATAAAAAGATTGTAACAAGATAGAGAGGACTAGGGTGTCGAATCCACCTCCTAATCTCAGCTAAGTCAGTTCAATGTTTGCTAAAGTTCTTGTCCCTTGTAATGGCAATTCTACCATTCATCCAGGGTCTCAATGGGTGGCTTACTATCAACTAAAGTGATTAACTAATTCCTAGTATTAGCTGTCTTATCATAGTACAACTAATCACAAATCAGTTTCCACTACTTAGATGATCAAACTTACCCTAAGATGGATATTTAATCGCAATTAGAGTATCTCTCCCAAGTACTAGCTGTCTTCTCAGGGCACAACTAGTCTGAGGATCAATCACAGGCAATGAGGTATGAATTGCAACACACACAACATGGAAATAGTCGACTACGGTGGATGCATGACATACACTTGTGAAAGTAACATACTGAGGTGTTAAGATTAAATGTATCCTAAGCATTAAAGCACAATCAAGAACAATTCCAAATTATGAACAACTCTTAGCAACAGATTTTTGGGTTTCATCTCAACCCTAGCCAAAGTAATTAAAACATCAAAGTAACAAATAAACTACAAATTAAACCTAATTGAAGCACTGGCTAGCCCAGGCATGATTCAAACATCCACAGAACACTCCTATTTATACATGCAGGCAAAATTTCCAAACCCTAATTCCAAAATCGAAATTAAATATAAAGTAATTCAAACCCATACTCGATTGTCAAGTTCTCCTGTCAATTCGTGCTCGAACTCCTCTTGCTTTGATTAGGTGAAACCCTAGTTATATTTATCTCTCACATAGACTCTAGGGTTGAGAGAGAGGCTCTGCGAGAGACAACTAGAACTAGGGGCTCTTTGTGGTTGTGCGGTTGGTGGTGATGGCGACAAGAGATAAAGGAGTTGGTGGTGGTGAGGCTCGGCATGGCTCGCTCGAGCTTGGTCGGGGAGAGGAGATGGAGAAGAGCAGAGGAGAAAGAAAGAGAATAAGGAGAAAGAATGGGGTGTAGTCGATAGGTGTAGGGGTATGGGTCATTTCTTTGCGGAGCGACATTTATCGATGGGTGATGGAAAGGCTTCGACGAGCGTAGGATCTAGCTGGAGAAGATCTGAACGGTCGAGGGAGAACTGAGGTGATTTGCTGTGGAGCGGGAGTATCAAGACATGATGTGAACGATGGAGCGACCGTAGGATGTAGCCAGGCGAGATCTCGACGGCTCGGGATGAGCGGGTTCGGATCCGGGTCGTGGGTAGCTCTAGCCCATGTCTTCTTTGTTGGGTTGCAACTGATTCGCGCGCGAGCTTTGGCTATCTCGCTCCATAGATGTTTGACTCCAATTCTTCGCTCTTTAGCTCCTCGATTTCTCCGGACTTTATTTATTACCTAAAAACACAAAATTAATTAATACAAATATTTATTCTTGAAAACAAAGAAAACACGAGAATGCTGGGATAATATCTCGATTTCTAAGCGCAAAAGATGAGTAAAATGCCAATAAAAAGGTGTATAAATATGCACTATTTGGCACTCATCAAATACCCCCAAACCTGAATTTTACTTGTCCTCAAGTGAAACAGAAATTAGAAATCCTAACTATACCCCTGTCGCAGTCTCTCGAATGCATTTAGCGTATGCACTAAGCCTTTAAACCCCTAGGTGTCCCTAGTGGACGAGTTGTAGTCTCGTGAGGGTTTGCCGAGGTGTACCCACAAAACCTTCTCCAACTTCGAGTGTAGAAGAGTCTCAAGCATCCTAGAAGCTAGGAGGACATAGAGTTTCTCGCGTGCTAGTAATGAGTTAGAACTATCGAAGAACGCATTCTCATCTTTAAGTCTTGAGCGAGAAGTAACCATACCATATGAAAGAATTCGGATTCGATTGTGATCATAAGTCTCAACTTCTGCCTCACCATTAGGGTTTTATGATAATTGCACTCAAAAAGATCGCTTTTTAGTCTCTCATGTGTGCAAGCGG
The DNA here is from genome assembly GCA_023531295.1 of Papaver armeniacum. Taxonomy (NCBI): domain Eukaryota; kingdom Viridiplantae; phylum Streptophyta; class Magnoliopsida; order Ranunculales; family Papaveraceae; genus Papaver; species Papaver armeniacum. Next base: position 657,660 of record JAJJWW010012856.1, on the reverse strand, counting down.
GAATAAAGAGAGAAATCACGCACACGTTGTAGGTAAGAAGGATAACCTTCCAAATAAAATCTGAGACTCCACGAAGTGTGGACAAAAAGAATCTTTTACGATGATATCTAAGAAAGGAAATCAACCATTAGCAAGGGGTGGGAGTACTCACTCACTTCTCACCCGATCGGCAATTAATATCACTCTCTCATAAGAACCATAGAAACGTCTTCAATCTTCGGTCTTCGGTCTTCAATTGTTGATGACGAACTTCTAAACTTCACAAAACTTAACAATTTTTAACTTTTCTACTCAAATTCCTCGTTGTTTGGATTTTTCTTTTTAAATTCTTCTTTACCATGGTGGTAGCAAAAATAAACTACAATATTTTTTTGAATTTTTTTTTTTTTTTTTTTTTTTACAATAAGTGAAAATAAAAATACAAATAATGAAACAACTAACTCCATGGACAAAGGACTTTATCACTCAATTTTTCCACAACTTGTATTGTCTTGATTTTATAAATTTTATTAATTCTCATCCTATTTTCTTTTCTTTGTTGCACATAAACCTTGGACTATATCAATTTTTCTTTCAATATTCTCACGATGATGCTCCGTTTGTTGACGATGATGTGTTTCTATGGGTCTTGCTTGATTGACAGAGAGTGATGCTAACGCAAATCGGTATTTAGAAGGAGTTTTCATCTTTAGACGTCACCCTCATGATTGACAAAAACTAGCACTCAAGAGATCAAAAGTAGTCTTTGGGGGTGCGGTTGGGTAGCTCACCATTCCTACCCGGAATTTACGTACGGTGACACACACTCTAACATCTTTTCTAGAAAGTTGCAAAAAATTGAAGGTTGGTACCTCACTTGATGTAAATTGGGTAGTCTCCACTATGGGTGATCACAATTCTACTACCGAATATCTAAACAAGACACCTAATTCGCCCTCCGGTATGGTTAAATCCAACTTTAACGCTCTAATCAACTAAGGAACCCGATTGTGTTCTCCGTACTTCTAACTTTTGTTATTTCGGTCAAAAAATTCTCTATGTAAACATAGCTAGAAGCATGCTAGTGACTCTAAAATCTCTAAAAGTTGGAGGTTTTTACAAAAAGAGTTTTGAATTATTTTTTTTTTTATTTTTTTTTTTTTTTTTTTTTTTTTTTTTTTTTTTGGAATAAATGATTAAAGTTTTACACTTTTAGTTGGCAGCCGAGCTACAAGCTGGGCACCAACACCTTTTTGAATAGCCACACCCAATCTATGGAAAATAAAACTACCTGGACCACTACCAGCATCCTTACTAACTAAACAGTTCTTTAAACGCTTGAAAAAACAAATAGTATCCTCACTAAGCTCACCTAAAGTAGTGAAAGCTAAAACACCCAAACCATAACCGTGCGAGACACATTCGTCCAAGTATTTATTACGTTTACGCGAAATTGCCTTTGAAATAGCCTGGCCTGGGATAAAAGCCCGAACTCCTTTTACAATAAGTAATTTTTTTTTTTTTACAATAAGTATTTTTTTTTTTGAATTATTTTTTTTTTTTTTTTTTACAATAAGTGAAAATAAAAATACAAATAATGAAACAACTAACTCCATGGACAAAGGACTTTATCACTCAATTTTTCCACAACTTGTATTGTCTTGATTTTATAAATTTTATTAATTCTTATCCTATTTTCTTTTCTTTGTTGCACATAAACCTTGGACTATATCAATTTTTCTTTCAATATTCTGATGATGCTCCGTTTGTTGACGATGATGTGTTTCTATGGGTCTTGTTGATTGAGAGAGAGAGTGATGCTAACTGCAAATCGGTATTTAGAAGGAGTTTTCATCTTTAGACGTCACCCTCATGATTGACAAAAACTAGCACTCAAGAGATCAAAAGTAGTCTTTGAAATTGGTGCGAAGTTGGGTAGCTCACCATTCCTACCCGGAATTTACGTACGGTGACACACACTCTAACAAACTTTTCTAGAAAGTTGCAAAAAATTGAAGGTTGGTGCCTCACTTGATGTAAATTGGGTAGTCTCCACTATGGGTGATCACAATTCTACTACCGAATATCTAAACAAAGACCTAATTAAGCCCTCCGGTATGGTTAAATCCAACTTTAACGCTCTAATCAACTAAGGAACCCGATTGTGTTCTCCGGTACTTCTAACTTTTGTTATTTCGGTCAGAAAAAATTCTCTATGTAAACATAGCTAGAAGCATGCTAGTGACTCTAAAATCTCTAAAAGTTGGAGGTTTTTACAAAAAGAGTTTTTTTTTTTTTTTTTTTTTTTTTTTTTGAAAATAAAAAGATAAAATAAAAGACTAAAAACTCTAAATGCAAATGCACCCCCAAACCTAAATCAAACATTGTCCTCAATGTGTCACAGATAGGAAAAATTTAAACAGTTACATACCATGAGAACTATGCTGATAAGAGAAAAGGGAAGAGATTACCGGAATGTCGGCGGGAGCAAGGTTGAGCTTCGTTAGTCAAGGCTAGAATCCAACATTCTCAACGGAGATCATATCGGATTAGCATAATATATGCGCGTGAAGACTCAACCGATTCAAGAAAAGAAAAATTTAACAAGTCCTACTGGATATATACAATGAAAATTCACCATAAACCAACAGTCTAAAGAGTTGAGGATCAACCCAATAGAAAATATATACACACATTAACAGCCTTACACAAATATAATATGAGAGTGCAAGTAAGACTGTGTATGTGAATGAGCTTCCCCCAAACCTAAACTTGTGAACGGGTGTGTTTGGGAGCACAAAATCTTGCAAATTTAAAGGTATATCATGCAAAAGGTCTAACTCAAAATGAGTTTTGCTCATTACAGGCAGACATACACATTCCAACTGTGGTTCCCTAAAGGTGTTATACTTTGATGCAAAATAGTCCAAGAGGACTTGGGAAGCACAAAGTTCTAGGCCTAAGTTAGGCATTTTCAGAAAAGTTGGTTTTGCAATTTTGTTACAAACTACACCTAGGTTTGGTGGAGGAGTTTCAATTTGTGACTTAGGAGAGAGGTTAGGTACATCTAAGTTTTTTTCATGCATAAGATCATTTGCACCATCGCATACTTTCCTAAAGTCGGACACAGGTAAATCATGTTCATTTTCACAGGATAATTGCACAGGTTCCACATCATCATCACATATATGAATATTAGAAGAAGCATTATTCATGGGGTTCACAGAAGAGACACTTAATGTCTCTGAACCTAAAGATTCTACTACATTTTCAAAATACACATGCTCTTCATATTCATCATCATCATCATAGCAAAAATTCATCTCTCCATTCAAAATTGTAGTATTTTTAGTGTACTCATCTACCTCTGGATTAGGTTCATATTCAATGTTAGTTGCATGAGTAAGACTAGAAACACTATTTTCAATCCTATCATTTTGTAACTCAATCAGGTTCTGTTGGAGAATCATCTTGAGTTGTTCAATTGAAGGAGAGTCTTCACTAGTGGGTATGCATTCCTCATATGGATAATCACTGTATGGTTGTGCATGAGGTTCACTAGAGAAGGGAAATTCAGACATGTTGCTATATGGATGGTCATGCATTGCATTCATTTCAAGCCTAGCATTTTGCTCCATGAGTGTTTCCATTATTGATTGCAAACTAGGAGTTGGGGAGTATAAAATTGTTCATCTCCCCACTGTGGTGAATGATGCATGTGTGCAGGGTTGATTATGGTCCCAATAGTTGCCAGCATGGTCACTTCTAGACACTTCGTACATTGGATAATCATGGTTTTCCCTAGACTGCCTAAAATCATGCAAAATATAACAGTACTCAGCAGGGTGGTCTAAGCCACCACATAAGGTGCAAGCATGCATTTCATATTGCCTAGAGGAATTAGATTTGACAAATTGCCTTTCTAAAGCAGAAACTTGAGCTTCTAATTGATCTAGAAGTGATGACTGGGTATGAGGAAAGTGTTCATTTTCAACCTGTGGTGGATGATGCATGTGCTCATAGTGATTAGGGTATGTGAGGTCAGGGCCCTGAGAAGGCTCATAAAATTCCCTAAAATCACTATGGTATGTGGGGAGTTCATCCTGTGAAGCGTGCACGTAAGCACGCTCTCTAAGGGATTTGTTTCCATCCCCAGATGCAGACCAAAATCCTGACATGATTTATCAACTCAAATTGAACTCAAAGTCTAGTTTGGTTTATGTGGGTTTTGTTTGGTTTAAATGGGTTTCATTTTGGTTTTTGTGGGTTTTGGTTTGTTTGGGATTTGTTGTTTGAAGCCCAGGATTTGTGAAAACAGAACAACCCAGGTTTGTGTAAAGCCTAGTGGAACTGTGGGCTCAGTTTCGTTTAAGCCCAGCAGGGTGGCTTATGTGGTTGTGCAAAGCCTAGTGGACAGTGGGCTCAGTTTCGTGCAGAGCCCAGTTCTTAGTGGTTCTCAGCCAGTTGAAAGTGTAGGTTGTGATCGGTCCGGTGATGGGGCTTAGTCTATTGTGCGTGTTAAGCCCGGGTTATGCAAAACTTAGTTTGTGCAGCCCAGCCTTGGGGTCAATCAACCCAGCTATGATTATGGGCTCCGGTTGTGCAGAGTGCAGGCCCAGTGGTTGGGCTTCAGTTGTTAAGCTTAGCTTGGCAGGGTTTATGTGCTCAAAACACACAGAGCACACAGCACAGGGGATACAAACTCACAGAAAATTGATGCGGCTCAAGGTCAAGGTGCACTCCCGGACAAATTTCAAAGCAAGTCATCACAGGTTAAGCACAAAATAAGGCTTGCAATCAGCCAAGGCAAAGCAAGGTATGTAAAATGGGTTATGCTCAACACACAGCAACACAAAGCACAGGGTAGATTATAAAAATCAACACAGGGAGACACTGAGTTTCAAAAACAACACTGGCAGAGCACATTGCAGGCAAGCAACAGCACAGAAATTGCAGGTCAGATGGCCTAGCAAGTGATCAGGTTATGCAAGGGGTCTGTCAATACTTGGCTCAACAAGGTTTGCATCTAATTTGTTATCCCAGTTGTAGCTTCAACTCACAGCTGCAGAGGGTTGGAGAATGGCAGCTCAGATGGTCTATGCACGATTGCGAGATAGTAACATGGCTCAGGGCAATTTGTGTAGCTAAGTTGCTGGTTATCCAATTTGTAGCTCAAGCTCAACACCGGGAAGGGCTGGAGCTTGGCTCAAGGCAATGGGAGTTATAACACAATATTGCAAGATTGAGATATCACAAGTAAAGTTGCGGGGCAATGATAGGGCTTTGCAAAATTCAGATGGTGCACAAATTATGCAAAGTCTCGGGCAAAAGCAAGCTACAGCCCAAAGACTCAAAAACTTAAAATTTGCAAATTCCAGATGTTGGTGATCTATCCTAGTTGCGGTGAAATCTTAGGCGGGAAAATCTCACTCGAGATCATGCAAGATTGCAAGTCGTGGAGCAAGCTATATATACAACATTTCGAGATCATGCAAACATGGCAGCTTAGCATTCAAAATGAAGATTGTAGGTGGAGTCACCAACCTCATGCAGCCAAGATGGTCATGTCTTCTTTTAGCAACTATGCTCAGCACTGTTCTTTCCTACAAGTCGCATGGCTTGCTCGATTGCACCTTATCTTCCTTTCTTTGGCTTTGCCCAGCTTCACGCAACATAGGTAGCATGCACTGCTGGCTCAAGAGAGAAATCTCGGTTCTCAAAAATTACACTGATTTAAAGCAATGGAGCAAAGATTTGCGGTATGAGAAGCAGCCATCATTACGAGATGCGGATGTGTAAAGCGATGTGCACTAAGAGATGCGAGATGTGCACTAAGAGATGCAAGATGTGTAAAGCAATGGAGCAAGATGCTCAAGATGCGAGATGTTAAGCTAAGTTATGCAAGAATGCACTAGGAGAAAATTACAGCTAAGTGCAATGATATAATAAGAACTACAATGCAAACATATATACAGGGTTGAAAATCAGTGAAGCGAGCCAATGAACAACAGGGCACGCGCCAAGTCCCCGGCAACGGCGCCAAAAACTTGGTAGGCCTCGAAATGTGTATATTTTATGGCCTACGGTGATAACCGCAAGTGCACGGCGTCTATCGGAGACGCGGCAAGTACGGGTCGATCCCACAAGGACTTGTGGTGCTCTAAGGTTGATCAAGGGCTTGGCTTCACCAAGTTTCAGATGATATTGTGACAAACGGGGTTTTGTGCCGATACGGCTAATTGAAGGTCAAATGAACCTAAACTAAGGTATAAAAGATTGTAACAAGATAGAGAGGACTAGGGTGTCGAATCCACCTCCTAATCTCAAATAAGTCAGTTCAATGTTTGCTAAAGTTCTTGTCCCTTGTAATGGCAATTCTACCATTCATCCAGGGGTCTCAATGGGTGGCTTACTATCAACTAAAGTGATTAACTAATTCCTAGTATTAGCTGTCTTATCATAGTACAACTAATCACAAATCAGTTTCCACTACTTAGATGATCAAACTTACCCTAAGATGGATATTTAATCGCAATTAGAGTATCTCTCCCAAGTACTAGTCAGTCTTCTCGGGGCACAACTAGTCTCGAGGATCAATCACGAGCAATGAGGTATGAATTGCAACACACACAACATGGAAATAGTCTGACTACAGTGGATGCATGACATACACTGTGAAAGTAACATACTGAGGTGTTAAGATTAAATGTATCCTAAGCATTAAAGCACAATCAAGAACAATTCCAAATTATGAACAACTCTTAGCAACAGATTTTTGGGTTTCATCTCAACCCTAGCCAAAGTAATTAAAACATCAAAGTAACAAATAAACTACAAATTAAACCTAATTGAAGCACTGGCTAGCCCAGGCATGATTCAAACATCCACAGAACACTCCTATTTATACATGCAGGCAAAATTTCCAAACCCTAATTCCAAAATCGAAATTAAATATAAAGTAATTCAAACCCATACTCGATTGTCATTCTCCCTGTCAATTCGTGCTCAGAACTCCTCTTGCTTTGATTAGGTGAAACCCTAGTTATATTTATCTCTCACATAGCCTCTAGGGTTGAGAGAGAGGCTCTGCGAGAGACAACTAGAACTAGGGGCTGCTGTGGTTGTGCGGTTGGTGGTGATGGCGACAAGAGATAAAGGAGTTGGTGGTGGTGAGGCTCTGGCATGGCTCTGCTCAGAGCTTGGTCGTGATAGGAGATGGAGAAGAGCAGAGGAGAAGAAAGAGAATAAGGAGAAAGAATGGGGGTGTAGTCGATAGGTGTAGGGGTATGGGTCATTTTGCTGCGGAGCAGACGCATCGATGGGTGATGGAAAGGCTTCAGCGAGCGTAGGATCTAGCTGGAGAAGATCTGAACGGTCGAGGGGGAACTGAGGCGATTTGCTGTGGAGCGGGAGTATCAAGACATGATGTGAACGATGGAGCGACCGTAGGATGTAGCCAGGCGAGATCTCGACGGCTCGGGATGAGCGGGTTCGGATCCGGGTCGTGGGTAGCTCTAGCCCATGTCTTCCTTGTTGGGTTGCAACTGATTCGCGCGCGGGCTTTGGCTATCTGCTCCATAGATGTTTGACTCCAATTCTTCGCTCTTTAGCTCCTCAGTTTCTCCGGACTTTATTTATTACCTAAAAACACAAAATTAATTAATACAAATATTTATTCTTGAAAACAAAGAAAACACAGAATCTGGGATAATATCTGATTTCTAAGCGCAAAAGATGAGTAAAATGCCAATAAAAAGGTGTATAAATATGCACTATTTGGCACTCATCACCAATTATGATAACACCACTCTCACGGCATCCAATAGAAACGTCTTCCGCTCCTCGTCTTGATCTTCTTCGTCTTCGGTTTCAACTATTGGTGATAAACCCTTGAATTTCGTAATTCCTTAACAATTTGTAACCTTTTTACCTTAAATCCTTGTCGCTTGAAACTTCCTTATAGATTTTCCTTTCCCACGGCTTAAATAAATATAAACAAAACAAATATTTCTCTTTTTTTTATTTTTTTATTTTTTTTGAAACAAGAGAAATAAAATACAAAAAAAATAAACCATAGCCGTGGGAGAAGTATTTTACCGCTTGATTCTTCACAACTTGTATCTTCTTGAAACATAAACTTCAAAAATTCTCACCTTTTAATTTTCTTCGCTTTCATGAATAAGTCTTCATACTTGGATATAAAATTACCTCATTGTAGTGTAAGTCTTCAACATATATGTAAAAATCTGCCCTTTGTATGTTGCTTTACTTATATTTGAAATTTGCTCTTTTTCTCGTTTTGTTGCTTGTAAACCTTAAACTTTTCCAACTTTCCTTGTAAATTTTTTTGATGTCGCTCCTTGTTGATGATGAGAGTGTTTCTATGGATCCGTTGTTGTCGAGAGAGAGAATGGTGCTAACTGCAAATCGAACTACAAGAAGGAGGCTTTCATCTATAGACGTCACCCTCATGATTGACAAAATTAGCACTCAAGAGATCAAAGAGTAGTGCTTCTATTGGTGGGAGGTTGGGTAGCTCACCATTCTACCCGGAATTAACGTATGGTGACACACACTCAAAAGAAAGCTCTTTAGTAGATGGAAGAATTTACGGTCGGTGCCTCACATGATATGAATACGGGTAGTCTCCACTAATGATTGATCAAAGAACTCTAATAACGCCTTTCTCCCTGCACCAAATTCGCATCACCGGCATGATTAAATCCATTATTTAACACTCAAACAAGCAAGAAATCCGAATGTAGTTCCCTAACACTTCCAAGTTCAATTATGTCGGTCAAAATCTCTATGTAAACATACCTAGAAGTATGCTAGTGACTCTAAAATCTTTAAACGTTGGAGTTTTAGGTAAAACTTTTTTTTTTTTTTAAAAAAAATTTAAAAGTTTTTTTTTGTAATTTTTGTTTTAAAAACATGCTTAACCCCTCCCCCACACTTAAACCTTACATTGTCCTCAATGTAATTGAATCCTCCTAGTAAAGTCAAGGTGGGAGATTTTAACATGATAAGGAACAAGAAAAAGAAATAACAAAAAGCAAAAAGATAAGAAATACAAAACCTATGGGTTGCCTCCCATTAAGCGCTTGTTTTAAAGTCGACGGCCCGACTTAGCTTTTGCAAGATTCATTAGCCCGGATCAATCTCTTTCACAGGAAAACATGATTTCACATCACTAGGGTATCGCGTTGTCTCAAAGATATTGAAGTGGATGAGTGTACCATCAAACTCCATAGTCAAGGTGCCATTTTGGACATCAATCTTTGTTCCGGCGGTGCTTAAGAATGGTCTACCCAATAGCAAAGGTATAGACTTGGAAGAATTCTCATCATTCATGTCTAAGACATAGAAATCGGCCGGAAATACAAGCTCATTAACCTGCACCAAAACATTCTCAACAATCCCTTTCGGGTAAACATTAGATCGGTTAGCAAGTTCAAGAACTACCCCGGTCTCTTTAAGAGGACCAAGATTCAAAGAATCATAAATCGAGGAAGGCATAACATTAACCGATGCTCCCAAATCTAGCAAAGCTCGAGTAAACCTTGTTTTACCAATTGTGCAAGGTATATTGAAACTACCGGGTCCTTTAATTTTGGTGGGAGTTTCTTGAGAATAAACGCCGAAGCATTCTCCCCCACACTCATGACTTCATTCCCTTTCAACCTTTTCTTCTTCATGCACAACTCCTTTAAGAACTTTGCACAACGAGGAATTTGACGAATAGCTTCTATGAGTGGAATATTGACTTGTACTTTCTTAAGGATGTCCCACATATCCTTGTATTCCAAGTCTTTCTTCGAATTAGCAAATCGGCTAGAAAATGGGGGTGGAGTTGTGAAAGTAGGAACCGTCTCCTCGGGTTGGTTGGTTGGAGATGTTTTCTCCTTTGGTGCGGTTTCAATTTCCTCTTTCTCATCATACACCTTATCTTGTTGATTTGGTTGCTCCACTTGTTTCCCACTCCTCAAAGTAATCGCATTAACGCTCTCTCTTGGATTAACAAATGGTTGTGAAGGAAGTTTTGTGGACACTTGCGCTTTCAATAAGTTCACATCGGTCACTAATTGCCCCACTTGAATTTGTAAATCCTTGATTGCCGAATCGGTCTTTTGTTGATTTTGTTGAAACAATGACGTAATACCTTGCATCATGACATTAAGCTTATCATCTATCGAAGATCCTTGTTCCTTCACTTGAGGTTGGAATTGTTGTTGAGGTTGAAAACGTGATTGTTGGAATCCACCTTGTTGCTCATACGGATTGGGAACCGCCGCTTGCTTATTTGCATAGCTAAAGTTAGGATGATCCTTCCACCCGGAATTGTAAGTGTTCGAGTATGGATCGTACCTTGGCCTTTGATTTAGATATAAAGCATTCACTTGTTCGGTCTCATTATCCGGAATAATCACCGCGGCCATCCTTTGAATCATTATCTCCATGTTACTCATTCTTTGATCAAGATGTGATGATGAATCACTAACTTCATGCACTCGCCTAACCATGGGTTCATCTCTTGTGTAGAATTGTTGCGAGTTTTCCGCCATACTTTCAATCAACTCGGTAGCTTGAGTCACCGTCTTGTTCATTAGTGCACCACCACCCGCGGCGTCAAGAAGAGACCTATCACTTGGGTGAAGAGCTTCATAGAAGTATTGGAGTATCATAACATCACTAAATTGATGGTGTGGACAGCTTGCCACCAACCTCTTGTATCGCTCCCAACATTCATACAATGATTCTCCCACTTGTTGTTTCAATCCACAAATCTCCTTGCGAATTTGAGTAGCTTTGGATGCGGGAAAATATCTCTCGAGGAAAAGTTTTTCATACCATTCCATGTTTTGATACTTCCGGAAGGCAAATAATATAACCATTCCTTAGCATTGCCCGCCAAAGAAAACGGTAAAGCTTTCAACATTGCTCCATCCACATTAGTCTCCGGTGGAAGCATAGCCATAACTATGGTATAGAAGTCCATAAGATGTTTGTTTGGGTCCTCATTCACCATGCCATGGAACTTTGGTAACTCTCTAATCAACCCCGGCTTGATCTCAAAGGTTGAGTTAGTTTGGATACACCATTGTTGTGTATCAAGCCTGTGAGAAGCTAGGTCCTTGAGTGTACGATCATCCATCGTCTCTTCCTCTTTGTCCGAATCTGTGAAATCACTTGATGAAGAAGGAGGAAGTGGAGTGTTAACCGCACGAATGAAATCCTTTAGTTGAGTGCCGGATCGAAGACTGGACTCGGTCTGCCCTTTTTAAGCATTCACCAAAGGTATAGCACCTGAAACAAGATTCTCGAAAACTAAGTTAGATACGGTATAGAATCTAACAAAGCGAGAATAAAGCAAAAAATAAAAAAATAAAAAAAAACAACTAAAAATCGCCCGTTGCTCCCCGGCAACGGCGCCAAAATTTGATGCGTGTCGTAGGTGCAATCAAATTAATTAATATTTCCACTCAATTAAAAATAATATAATGGAAGTCAAGTTCGTTCCCACGAGGAGCAAGAGATTCTAGTTGTAAAAATTGTCACAAAAGGGGGGTGTAAAAAGCAAAAGAAAATAAACAAAGCAATTAAAAGATAAAATTGAAAGCAATAGGAGAGACAAGATCAAGGAATCATTCTTCGTTGCAAAACAATGATTAAAGTTATGTTCTTTTCTACTTGTTATAAGTCACAGATTATCACCAATCCGTAGGATAGCAACTAGTCCGCTTAGCTAGCCCCAAAATCCCTTATTTCACCGAGTAACAAGTCCACTTAGTTATCGATTCTATTCAAAAGAACCACCTTGAGGTTCGCTTTACAAGATGTAATTCCCTAATGCATTAAGATTTATGAATTTAGGTTTAGTACTAGTAGTTAAACTCGGTTCGCTTGGTTCACTTTCTAGCGTTGTTTCTACACACAATTGCTCCACGGAATCCCTCCGCAAGGTCTCGTGTTTGCTACTTATGTAAAGAGTCAAGAAACGATTACGTATTCCCTAACTTATACTAGATATAGATCAATTAACAAATCAATTTAGCGTGCACTCCAAACAATCTATCAATCAATCATGAATGAATAAACATTCCTATTAGTAAAAACAATCGATAATCATGTGAAAAAAACTCAAGATAGAATTGAAACAAAACTCAAATCATGAATTAAGAACTAGGAATTCATCCTCAATCAATAAGAAAATTAGCTACTCATGTTTTTGAAATTCACACAAATAATTATTAAAAGGAGAATTTTGAAATTCACATAAATAATTAAGAAGAAGAATTTTCAAAAGCTATCAAAAACACAAGTGTTGTGTGTGTAGGGAGGTGTGTAAAAGATGTAGAAAACTTCTCTATTTATAGGCTTCATTATTCTCCAAATCTTCCAAGGATTAGAATCCTTTTCCTTTAGCAATTCAATTTCCAAATCCAAGCTTTTCTCAACTCTTCCATCTTCTCTTTCCAAATTTGAGCCCAATTCTCCATCCAATTCCTAGCCCAAGTCTTCACACCCATGAGAGAAGTCCATAGAAAATTCTGGAATTTTTGGCTCATGGAAAAACGTATTATGGCCTCTAATCCGACCTAATAGTCGCCACGGTCACCCGAGAATTTTCTCCGTCGAGTGGAATATTCGACGGAATATTCCACGATCCACCGTTAGGACTAATGGTCAAACGGGTCAAGTGTCAGATCAACGGTCAAGGCAAAGGAATGAGTCACCATCGAGTCGGCTTCTAACTCACCGACCGGGTCTTATCAAGTGAGTTGAGTCGCTCCGACTCGTGCAGGATCGGTCATCGCCGAGTTGACTCACGACAGAAACCGCCGAAGTCTCGATCAAGCTGGGATTTCCGGGCCACATTCGAGCCTTTTTCTCGCCGGTTCTGTGACATCCTAAACATACATCTAAGGCACAATTCATTCATCAATTTCCTCTGTTGCTTCTCGAGTGAGCTAACTTTACTGACATCTTCTTCTTTCTCATATATTCATCAACGAGGCTCGGCTCCATTGCGGCTTAACCTCATTCATTCCCCGTGCACAGCATTACAGACCCATTACCCTGAGCTTCAATTCCTTCATCACTTTCAAGCAGCAGCATACATCTACTCAATTCATACCAATTTCCTACTGCTCTGCCTAGTATTAACACACAGGAACACCATTTTGCAGCCTCACACAACTCACATTTCTGTGCAACGACAACAAGCCATAAACCACTCCCATCTTGTCTCCTCCAGCGGCTCCTAGATGAAACTCAAATGCAAAGGTCATTGAAGCAAAGACCAACACTACTAAACTATTCCTCCATATTCTCGAGCACTTTGTTCCATTGCAACTCCATTAGCAGCTCTCAAAGATCACTACTTCCTGGCAACATCATACTTCCCGTATTGCACTCATCATAAGCGACTCAAGAACCATCTTCTCGCAATATCTTGCACATCATCACTTGCTCTTTGTTTCTCCCTGTGTTGAATAACAGCTCAACCGAGCTCGATTTCCCTGAGTTCTTCAAACCCATTTTCCATTCAGTGCTTCATTCAACAATTGTAGCTCCATTGATCAATTCTTGCAGAGCTCAATCTTGACTCTCGCCTTCACTGTCACACCAACACAAAACCCACTTCAAATCCATCGAGAACAGCAATAGCATCTACACCTCTTCACAGATCGAACCCATTTCTCCACTGCATCAACACCATTTTCTTCCTTCATACATCAGGAGCAAACCCATTTCTAGCAACATCTCGATCTGAAATCCTTATCTCCCTGAACATCAGAGACCATCACCATCTCCTCTTGTGTAGCAAAGAACACCTCGAAACTCGAATACGACCCTAATCGATTCAAACAACAACAACTTCAAACCCTTAATAACCCATCTCTGATTCATCCTCTCCGAGCTCCTCTTCAAATCGAAATCCTAATTCCTTCTCTCGTGATTCGACAAATGACACCCATTCTCTCATCAAGTTCAAAGTGACGCCACCAACAGCACCAGAACCCATCCATACTCGATTCGTCTCTAATTCATCACCAACATCATCGATCTCATCTCTCTATGTTGATTCTCCTCTGCATCTCATCGACAGCAGTTTAACCTCTCAATTTCTCGATCGACACCAGCTCTCCTTTCATCTCATGACCACAAATCTGTTCGATTTGGATTCTCTCCGATTCTGTGAATCACCTGAGCTCGTACTCAACTCTCAATTTCAGGTTCAGGTGTGGAGATGAATGAAAAATGATTGATTAGAAGAGAAAGAAAACCCTTTCTCGATTTTAGGGTTATAAATGGGGCGGAATACTGGTACTCGGGCTGCCCTGATAAGGGGTAACCAAGTTTACAGCCCCCCTTAACCTCTGCTGGTTTGTCTATAGTGCACCTCCAAAAGACTTGTCCCTTAACATTAACCGGGCTCCAGATAGTGATCGCCCATAAAATGACAACCTTGCCCTTTTCGCTCAAATTGGGTACTTTCTTCTTCTTTTCCTCCGTGTGACTCCAAAGTAGCTACAAAACTCAAAACAAGCGTAAAATACATAATTTACAAGAAAAATAGCAAAGAAAGCGTAAACAATAGATAGTAAATAGGATGTATTCTACACCCTATCACATATTATTCAAGAGTCAACACTGACTTTTCATGAAATTATGAATAATTCACACAACCTTCCATGTGAATATTCTCTGATTTTTACGTATACATACACTATAAAATCAGCAAACTTCCACATACACTACGAATTCATCAACTCATAAATTATTTGCTTTCAACAATTTTTCATAAATAAAAACTTGATGTAAATTTAATAAAGCGTGAATAAGTCACACACCTTTTTTTTTAAAAAAAAAAATTCGTGAGTTAATAACTCACGTAAATAAAATAAAAAAAAACACTTTTTTTTTGCTCAAACGAGCATTCGTCTACGAAACCAGAGTCTTTTCTATTTTTGTAAAAGTCCACATGTTCCAACAAATTTAAAATAAAAATTTTTTTACAAATAAACTTCATCATGAACTTCAGGTATTTTCAAAATTTCCTTTAACCCTAAGGATTATTATTTACTACTTTTATTACGAACAATCCTACGTTCTTAAAAGTATTTACAAAATTCATGCTTTGAAAACAAACTTGGGTTTTCATGAAACCTAATAAACAAAAACTTTTACTACTGCAACCATGTCAAGTCCATGCAAAATTTTATGTATCTCTTCCATATTAGGGATTTTTGTTCGTTTCCTAAACTAACGAAAAGACGGGCATTCATACGTTTTCTAAAAATTCTTCATAAATCCTACGCATGCTTGCAACTAAGGGATTTTTTGTTTTGTGAACAACTCATGAATCATAGAATATACAGCAAAAAAAAAAAACAAAAAAAAAAGTTCGAACTTACCTGTTGCCGGTCGGAAACTGGCCGGACGGTGATCGGCGCTGGTTTTCCGGCGAGTTTGTTTTTCCTCCCTGCTGCACATGTGAAGGTGATGAAGAGATGGAGGTGCTCAATTTATCAAATAATAAAAATTTTAGGGTTACTTACCTTTTATATTAATTTTATTTCCAAAACCTAATAAAACACGAGTTTCCTTTTTTGGGCTCGGGCCCGAAAATCCTAAATCGATCAAAACTAGGCTTTTAGCTAACCAAATCAGCAGCACTTCACCTCTCCACGTCCACAAAATAACACTCTATCACACTATCAGGGTCCTCGACCGCACATTTGCTCGTACATGACACCATTGGAGCAAATCGAGAATTCTAAAACTTCCTTTTTAGACTGAGTTCAACCACGATCTCGTCGACTGAAAATCACCATCTAATGCTTACCGCGGAACATGACTGTCCCTCACTAAGCAGGGGACTTAATGTTGATGGTGGATTTTCAACAAAGGTCAAATCCGTAAAATCATGATACTGCATGTTTCTGATACGGCTTCAGGCATGTGACGATTCATATTTTACGAATCCATGATGAATATGTCTTTCGAAAAGCCTCCACTAGCTGAGCGTTCGATCCCTGACATTTCATTGTGACCTCTATGTAGAATAATAGAATTGGGAGGTCCTCCTATATAATTGTTTGTAGATACGGCTTAACGCCTTCAGGACGTCGGTGATACTCACTGTTCCCTGACTACAGGAGAGTGACCCACCTCTGCATAGAAGAACGATTGGGCGGTTCTCCTTCAGATTGAGAGCAACAACGCCTTCAGGACAGTGATACTCACTGAACCTGACTATGTAGAGCGACGTGTATAGACTCGGGTATTTTCCGTAGTGTCTGAGAGCACCCTCAGGATTAGCCGTCTCCTGACTATGCACATAGATTAATTCTGCCGTGACATTCACCACTGAATTCCCAGAATAATCTATTATTTCTCATATTCATGGTTGAATCCACGGCCTGATCCCATGTAATGGCAATAACAATTTCTCCTATTCCATGATCGAATCCACGGCCTGAACCCATGGAATGGCAATAATAATTCTCCGATTCCATGATCGAATCTACGACTTGATCTCATGGAATGGCAACAACAATTTATCTCGTTACTCCGATTTCATGATCGAATTCACTGCTAATCTCATGAAATGGTAATAGGTAATTTTATTACTCCGATTCTATGGTTGAATCCACGATCCCATGGAATGGTAATGCCTATTTTATTATTCCGAGTTCATGGTCGAATCCGCAGCTGATCCGATGAATTGATAATAAATAACTACTTATTTTATTGTCTCGTTTCATGAATTATGTTACACTGAATTTCATGGATTAGCAATAAACACTCAACAACCGGGCATCTGGACCATCCCTGAGTAAGCCCCACGAAAAATGGTGTAAGTGTAATCGACAATGATGCACGATTGAGCACTCGGATACACGAACGAGCATCCAAAAACATGAATAGATGAGGAATCCTACGCAAAACTAGAGAAAACAACAAATATTAATAAAATAATAATAAGGAGCGCCAGGGGTCAGGCCCACCGGTCGGCCGGCCATTCCCTAGCCGTGGCCGGTCCCATGATTCTTTCATTATTTTACCTTATTTTGTTATTTTCAAGAACTCATGAAAAACTCCTTGATTTTAGCAACTTTCCTTGTTTTTGCAAAATTCATGAACTCTCCATAACTTCATGGATTCATGAAAAAAATAATAATATTATAAAATAAGGAAAAGTGTGTGGGACCGGCCATGCCCTAGCCGTGGCCGGTCCCACACCTTACAATCCTTAGCCTATTATAATAATTATTCCCCAATTTCATGAAACTCCTTGGTTTCAACAAAATTCATGGATTCTCCATAACTTCATGGATTCATGAAATAATATTATAAAATAGGGAAAGGTGTGCGGGACCGGGAAACATAGCCGGCCGGCCATGCCCAAGCCATGGCCGGTCCCACACCTCACACTCCCTAGCTTTTATAATTATTATCACCTAAACTCATGAATTCCTCCGTTTCAACAAAAACCCATGGATTTTCCATAGCATCACGGCTTCATGAAAAAATAATATTATAAAATAGGGAAAGGAGTGGGGACCGGGAAACATGGCCGGTCGGCCATGCCCTAGCCGTGGCCGGTCCCACACCCTGCAATCCTAGTCTTTTATAATTATTATTTTCCTCGAATTCATGAAACTCCTTGGTTTGAGCAAAAATCATGATTTCTTCATAATTTCTCAAATTTTGCTCAAATCATGAAAATTCAAGAGCTAACATGGTCACGTGACCGGCTAGCCTCTCAAGACAATTTTAAATGTTAAAATATTCTTATTTTAATATTTATAAAATATTGATCAATTGAGCATACATGCTCATTCCAACAAAATCAAGAATTTCAGTCAAGATAAAACTCTTCTGAAAATTCACAATGTTGCTCGAACACACATCAGAAAATACTGAAACTCTCAGTACGGAGACACGGACACCATGGAAACACGTACATGCCTTAATGACCGACCAGGGTTATTCCTAGGGCTTGCACAAAGCCGGTCCCACATGTTTTTATAATTCTGACCTAATTTGCTGAATTGCTTGTATGGGGCCCAAACTCTCTCCAACCAACCTGGGGATTGCTCAAACGGACAACAGCTGGTCCCGTGACTACCAAGAGCCAGCCCCATGCTCTCTTGGTCGGTCCCCTGTCTTTCATACTTAGGTTTTTGCCTAATGTTGAACCTAGCAGTAATTCAATAAATAATGAAACCAGCATTTAATCATCATTCTTTCACCAACTCTCCAACGGAGGACCCTGGTGTATGCTCACTCGAGCAATCGAACATCACATGGACGTCCATGGGCTTATGTGATCGGTCCCTCCTCGGCTCATGACCTATTTCATCAATTCGTCGAATAATGAGCAATCCATCACAATTAGGGTTTTCGAACAAACGCTCAACAAATCATTATTCTGAGCAAGTTCAAACACTAAATAAATTTATATATTGATCCATGGATTAATCATATAATGTTTGGTAGTCTACCGATATTTTAATATTTTTGGGTTACGTCACCAATAAATATTTCGTCGAATTGAGCAACATTTGCTCAAATATTGATCCAGCTATAAATATTTAGTAACCTATCAGTAATTTGTCGAATGGAGCAATACTTGCTCGATTGCACGTCAAATTATTAATTTATCAGTAATTTGTCGAATTGAGCAATACTTGCTCAATTGCACGTCAAATTCTCGAATAGTCAGTAATTCGTCGAATTGAGCAATACTTGCTCAGTTGCTAGAATATTGACCCAATTATCAAATATTCAGTAACTCATCAATATTCACTAACTTGTTGAATTTACAACATTTTCTCAGACAAGCAACATTAATGTTCATGAATCACTGAGCATTTGTCAAACATGCTCGATTCAGCAAAACCTAGGCTCATTGCCTAATCCGTTAACTACTGACAAACTAAATACACGTCTGTCATGCAGAATCCACGATTCGTGAGACATCAATCGCGTCAAATTGGGGGATAACAACTAGGGTTTTGGTATGGCGGCCTCAGCACGTGGATTCATCCACGACGAGAAATGTGCGTAAGTTGTGTCAACGGTTGAAGGAGTTAGCAAAGTAGTGGGTGCACGATCAGTCAAGTCTCCACACGACATGGAACTGACTTTACCACGATCTTCCACTTTCCCACTCTTTCACTCAAGAAACCGTCACACTTACAGGGATCAGTGATTCATCATTCTTGCAATATAAATAAGTCTAAATCGAGGACAATATCATCATCAGCATTATCTTTATCTCACAACAACTCGATACAAACTTATTCACGTAACTCAACTTCAGCAGTTCGGCAATATTGCAGAAACCTTCAACACACCCACAATCCTTGATCATCACTGATCCCACACAATCCTCAGCTTCCCTCCTATAGATCAACCCATCTCCCTCATTACGGCCGAATTGACTCTGGAACGGCCATTGTCTTGGTTTAGGCCGGAGTCATACAGATTGATTTCCCGAATCTAAGCACCCCCTTGGCAGCGGTGCATCTGTGTGAGGATTAAAATTTTGCCCGGTCGAGGAGTCTCGACAGCACGCTCGTCTCTCCACTTCCCAAAAAACCGGCGAACCGTTTTCCCCATCCACAGTTTCAGAAACCCAAATCTAGCATTAATAAAATTAAGGGTGATTGATATGCTTGCGGAAATCCTGGCCATATGACGGTTCACTGTAGAAACCGTAAGGACCTTAAAAAGAAAATAATGCTAATTTGGTTGATAACAACAAAGATGAATTTTCTAGCACGGTGTCTGAAGTCAATTTGGTAACAAATGTGAGAGACTGGTGGGTAGACTCGGGTGCTACCAAACATGTCTGTGGAAACATAGATATGTTCACCTCCTATAATAAGGTAGGGAAAGGAGAGAAACTCTATATGGGTAACTCATCTGCAGCTGCGGTTGTAGGAAAAGGCAAAGTTGGGCTCAAGCTCACTTCTGGCAAGACTCTCACATTGAATGAAGTTCTTCATGTTCCGGACATCTGCAAAAATCTTGTTTCTTGTGGTATTTTAGATGATAAGGGTTTTAAAATAGTAATAGAATCTGGGAAATGTGTAGTAACTAAGGGTAAGGATTATGTAGGGCAGGGTTATAAGACTAAGGGTTTGTATAAGCTTAATGTAAACTCTGCTTTAATTAATAAGAATGATTCTTCTGCTTATGTTTGTGAGTCTTTGAATGTTTGTCATGGTAGACTTGCATATGTAAATTATAAGTTAATGATTAAACTGGCTAATGTAGGCTGCATACCCAAATTTAGTTTGGAAAAGGAACACAAATGTGAAGTATGCGTAGAATCAAAGTATGCTAGAAAACCTTTTAACCCTTAGAATTAATTCACTCAGACCTAGTTGATATGAAATCGGTTCAAACTAGAGGTGGTAATAAATGGTTTGTTACTTTTATAGACGACTGTACGAGGTATTTTCATATATATTTGCTTAGAGGTAAGGATGATGCCTCAGAAGGATATAAGATGTATAAACTAGAAGTTGAAAACCAATTGAATACTACCATTAAAACCATTAGGTCTGACTGTGGTGGTGAGTACAGCATTCCTATAGGAGATTTCTGTGTAGAACATGGCATAATACACGAGGTTACCCCTCCTTATTCACCTCAGTCTAATGGTGTAGATGAACGTATGAACCGTACCCTTAAGGAGATGATGAATGCCATGTTAATTAGTTCAGGATTACCTTCGAACTTGTGGGGGGAAGCTATCCTCTCAGCCTGTTATATCCCCGGGACAGAGTACCCTTTAAAGGATCAGATAAAACTCCATATGAATTGTGGAAAGGTAGACAACCTTCTTTTGCATACTTCAAAGTGTGAGGGTATTTGGCTAAGGTTCAGATCCCTAAACCTAAGGCAACCAAGATAGGACCCAAAACTGTTGACCGTGTCTTCATAGGGTATCCTGAGCATACTCCTGCATATAGATTTATGGTTGTGAGTTCTGAAATTTCTGAAATTGGTGTGAACACTATTATGGAGTCTAGGGATGCTGTGTTTTTGGAAAATGTTTTTCCTTTGAAATCGGACTCTCGTAAGAGAGGTGCTGATCCCCTAGATGTCCCTTCAACCAGTCAAACTTTACCTTTAGAGGAATATGAAGTAGAGATTGAGCCTAGGAGAAGTAAAAGGCTAGAACCAAAACCTCCTTTGGACCTTACTTCGTAATACTAGCAAAGTCTGATCCTCAGACTTATAGAGAAGCCATGACTTCTTCTGAAGCTCCATGGTGGAAAGAGTCTTCTACTAGTGAAATGGAATCCATCAAAGAGAATGATACATGGGAGCTGGTAGATTTACCTCCAGGGTGCAAAGCCATAGGATGTAAATGGATCTTCAGGAGGAAACTTAACATAGATGGAACTGTTCAAAAATACAAAGCTCGGTTAGTAGCTAAAGGCTATAAACAATAGGAAGGTGTAGATTTCTTTGATACTTACTCACCCATTACGAGAATTACTTCCATTAGGATGTTAATTTCTATAGTTGAGATTCATAACCTAGAGATACATCAAATGCATATAAAGACAACTTCTCTAAAACCGTGAATTAGATAAAGAAATTTACATAAACCGACCTGAGGATTTTGTAATGAAAGGTAGTGAAGACAAAGTTTGTAAGTTGAACAAATCTTTGTATGGTTTTCAAATAAGCATGTTAACAATGACATGGAAAATTTTTATCATGTGATAATGTGTAGTGGATTTAAGTTAATATATCTGACAAGTATAATTACAATAAACTTGTTAAGGATGCATGTGTGATTGTATGCTTGTATGTTGATTATATGCTTATACTTGATACAAACATAAATGTTATTAATTCCACTAAAAACATGTGTTGAATGAGAACGTTGACTTGAAAGACTTAGGCCCTTTTTGATGTAATCTTAGGGATGAGGATTAGAAGATAATCAAACTTTTATAGTCTTAGTCATTCTCATTATGTTGTATTTGTGCTTAAGAGATACAATCAGTCTGATTGTAAGCCTGCTTGTACTCCATACAAATTTTCATGTAGACTCGAGAAAAATAAAGGAAGTGGAGTATCTTAACTTGAATACTCAAGAGTTATAGGATGTCTGATGAATTTAATGAACTGTAAGAGTCCAGAAATTGCATATATTGTGAGCAAGTTAAGTAGATATACTTGTAGTCCAGAGAAAGAGCATTGGGATGCACTTAGTAGAGTATTATGGTACCTAAAATACTCCATTACATTTTGTTCGATTTATGAAAGGTATCTTGTTGTCCTTGAGGGATTTTGTGATGCAAGATGGATGTCAGACTCAGAGGAGTCTAAGTCTACGAGTGGATATGTTTTCACTCTAGCAGGAGGGGATGTATCTTGGAAGAGTTCCAAATAGACTTGCATAGCTCGATCCACTATGGAATCCGAGTTTATTGCGTTAGATAAAGCAGGAGAGGAGGCCGCTTGGCTAAGATGCTTTTTAGAAGACATTCCTCTCTGGCATAGGCCTGTGCCAGTTATATCTATACATTGTGTTAGCCAAGCTGTAATAGCTAAAGATAAGAATAACTAGTCTCAATTGGCGTTATTTCCATTGATTGGATAAAGTCCAAGGAGAATATCGCAGACCCTTTGACGAAAGGGTTGTCCACAGAGATAGTTAATAATGCATCGAGGGGGATGGGGCTTAGGCTCATTAAATAAACTTGCCATGAAGGATACTCAACCTTGCTGACTGGAGATCCCAAGATCAAGTTTTTGAATGAGACAACTAATTTGTGGTGGGTGAAGGTAAACACTATCAGAGAATTTCATTCTCTGTACCTTCCCTATGGTGTAGATGTGATAGTGTGACTGCATGTGAAGGATGATTTTTAACTAAGTCTTAATGAGTTCTATAGTTTCAATTTAAAATTGAAGTGGGTTGTAGCAGTAAACACTCTTGATGGAACTCACCTATGAATGTGGAAGTGGGTCGCTTCCTATGAGAATAGAGCTGATTCTCTAGAGAATTCTTAGAAACGAGATTTGTCCAGGGCCAAAAAGGACACAACGGCACGAACTTGACAGCACCTAGAGAGATATCACGCGTGGTTATTATCGCGGATTACACCAAAGGATGGCAGTTCAAGACATCGCGTTCACTGTCCATCAAGTAGTTCCGGCAATTTATCACTAAGCAAAGGTTCAAGACCTCATGGACACCTCTTGCCTATAGTGGTATTTCTCGCTTTCCGTTTTCTGATTTTATCGTATTTCATTCATGTGGGGGATTATTGGAGAAAATGAGTTTTATTGTTTCAGTTTTGTAGTCTTGGTGGGAATGGAACTTATGACATTTGAGTCTCTAAGGGCACTTGCTCATTTTCTTATGAGTGAATGAAATATGACCTTTAGTTCTACATAGGGTATAACTAAAGAGGAGCTCCACTATTTCATTATTGATAGTTAGACAAACAATATACGTGAACGGGTGGGGCAAACAATACTTGTCTTCACTAAGGCTTGGGCTTAAGGCTCGGGCTCGTTCTTACGCCGTGGACATAGGTCAACCAAGACTTATCTTTTTGTACAAAATTATTTTGAAATATTTCTTTACATATTATAATATCAAATAATTTTTGTATTTAATGTGGGGGGCGTATGACTTGGAGAGGATTTATTTATTTCCGTTTTTATTTTTATGTCGACATAATGTGCAGTTAATTGCGTAACTGTTTTTGCGTAACTGTATTTGGAAAATCTTGAATTAATGAAAATTTATTTTGGTTTTATTACAAAATTATATTCTCCTTAATTCACTCTTAATGCACATTATTCTCGATTATCCCTCTTCTCCACTATATAAACCTTTTGGTTTCTTCATTCCAAGTTGTGTCCTGAAGAGCTACTATCCTCTTCTTTTCGTCTCTCTCCCTCTGTGTAGTTTTTTACATTCTTTGTGCCATTGTTGTTGAGTTCGTAAGAGTGGGAAAGTACTGTAGTGCTAACAGTGCTTGCATCGGGAAGTTTTATCCTGGGTACGACTTGACCACAGAGTATAGGCATCACTCATTCTTGAGGCGTACCGGTCAACTATCGTGTTATGGGCAGCGTGTTGAACACGTGACTCTGTCCTCTGTTTGCTATCAATTGAGTGTTTATTTACCTTTTAGAAATTTATTTCTAACATCTTCACATCTTCTTTTAGTGTTTTATTGTTACAGTCGCAACATAATACACAAGCCAACTGGGTTCTTAAGAATGTGGTAGGTGACCAAGAATTCACCATTCACAGTGAAATTCAAAGAGAGGTTGTCAAGTTCAAACCAAGTTATATACTGAAAACCAAATTTGGAGGCCGAAAGTCAATAACTTGGAATTTCCATCTATTTCAGAACTTCAAAAACTTAGCTTGGAGAGTGACTACTGAGATGGATTAAGTGCTTCAGTTGATGAAAAACGCGCCTACCTACAAATCACCTGGTACAGATGGTATGCCAATTGAATTCTTCAAATATTCTTGATCAACTCTTAAAGAATATTTCATGAAAGTTATCAGAGATTTTCAAAGCGAGGTTAAATTGGACTGGAGGTTAAATTGCACTTTCATTTGCTTAATTCCTAAGAGAGTGGGTGAAACCTAGTTTAAAGGTTTCAGAACAACTAGTTCAGTCGGGGTTCTGTACAAGATATTAGGAAAAGTTCTTGCAAATACACTCAAATTGGTGATGCCAACTATTCTGTTAAAATTATCAATTTGCTTTTACAAATTTTGGTCAGTGTCTAAGCTAATTGATTCGAGACTAAGAAGTGGAAAAGGGGTTTGATTTGTAAGATTGATGTCAAGAAAACGTATGACAGAGTAAACTAGGAATATCTTGATTATGCTGCTTGAAAACTACTCATTTTTCAATGGCCAATCAACAGAGAAGTTCAAAAGTTCTAGAGGCCTAAGGCGGGAAAAGAGATCTAATGTCTAATACTCTCTAAAATGCTTAGTAATAAAAGGCGTCCAAGTCAACTAAGAAAGTAGCGGTATCACACGCCAACAATTTACAAACGATACTCTTCTTTATTGTAAATGTTGGCAGATTCTCATAGGCGGTGACAGAGTATCAAGGATACTTTTTCTAAGAAGCAGAGACATCAATCCAAACATGGCCATAAATTTTGTTGAAGATTTAAGTGTGTTGCCTAATTTTCCTTGAGATGCTTCTTATACAAGCTAAATTATGTTTAGACAGTAATCAAAATATGGATATCCCTATGTGTGGATGGCATATACAAAAACATGGAATAGGCAGGACCCGGTAACTAATTTTTATTTTATTGTGATAGCGAAATTGTAACGAGCCTCAAGCTCGTCAACGCTATTAGACCAGTCAAGAGACAAATTAACCGCTAATGACTCGATTAATTAGAGACGAACGTTAATTAATATAAATTAATCTAACAACGATTTAGATATGAAACTAGTATTACTAGATAGGTCTCGAAAAGTTATGCGAAATAGACTACTCGAACGTGTCATTCAGTCACCGGACGAAGAAGATATCACTGGATTAGTACGAGGGGAAAAATAGTCATTTTGCGAATTATCCGACCCGGCTGCCCTTAGCCTTTTGCGAGGTGTCCCATTAACCAACTTTGGTCTTATATACCCAACCGAGAGGATAAACTCGTATTCCTCCCCTTCTTCTCTCTTATTCTTATTCTTCTTTTTCTTATTTCTTCTTCATCTTCGTTTTTCTTTTATTCTTCTCCGAGTGATTCTGAGAGCTTTTGAAAGATCGATTGAGAGAAGTGTTTGATGAAACGATTAGATGATGGAGGTGTTGTTATGGTAGTGAATCGTGAAGGAGGAGAGTTAGGGATTAATCTAGTTCTGCTCGAGATGATGAAACCGAGAAGTAGAACTAGGGTTTCTGTTAATTGTTTGGAATCCGATTCGAGAAAGGATTAAGAAGAGATAGACGGAATTATAAGATAGGTTTGTTTGATTGAAGATTTTGATTATTGAATTATCAATTGGAGATTGTTCTGATGAAGAATCACTAAACCAGGTAATTTAGGGTTTCGGTTTTGATTGATTTCTTTATGAAATTGTTTTTATTTGATTGAATTATTACATGGGTTTGTTGTTAGTCGAGTGGTGATAGTTGTATAGAGATTTAATTTTAGTTCTTTAGAAATTTAATATGGGAATTACGGTTTGATGAATTAAAGATGAAATTGGGGTTTTCCTGTTTGGTTTGAGTTAGACGAAAGAGTTAGATGGGTTAGAGAAGATGAATTTCAGATTGTAATGGAAATGTTATTTGGTTGTTGTGTATGTTGGTATTGTCGGGAGATGGAGCCACATGTGATGAACATGAAGGAATTGGTTGAGTTGATTAATGGTTAAGATGAACTGCATGCAGGGAAGAAGTTCTTTGGAGTATAACTATTAGTGGTATAGAATTACATATCTGTGTCAAGAAGATGACGAAGATTGATTTATGGTCTGTGAAGTTAAGAAGTTAAAGTTGTAATTTGAATTATAGGGGATGAAGAAGAATTATATAGTGGGCTTGTAAATAGTGTTGTTGAGACTCATGGAGCTTGCAGTTCCGTAGGTTGTTGTCTTGGCTTAAGATTATGAAGAAGATGTGTTTTGTTTTAGCTGAACTAGTGGTGCTGGTTGGGTTGATCAGGAGATGATGTTGCTAGAGATGGTATTGTTTGTGTGTTAGTGACTGCAATTGGGGGTAATGTTAGGAGTTGGATATGTATTTTCAGTTAAAAGTAAAGACTTGATAGTGTTAATACAGTTGGAACTGTAATTGAAGTTTAGAGGAAATGTAAAAGAGATTAAGTCAGGGTGTTGTGTTTGATAGGTGTTGTAAAACACCTTAATATTTATCTATTGTTTATGCTTTCTTTACTATTTTTCGTGTGAATTATGTATCTTATGTTTGCTTTTGAGTTTTATAGGTGTTTTGGAGTCATTTGAGTAAAAGGAAGTGGAACTCGTCTAAATCCAGGGCTTCTTCTCAATCATCTTGAAGAGAACAAAAAGACGGAGCCAACAACGAAAGTATGTGGCCATTCCGACATCATATGAGAAAGTTATGAGCAAAATGAATGATTAAGCTTGTCGGTTTCCTAGAGCTGACAGTATAAGAAGAATTATGCAAGAAACTGAATTGTCGGTCTCCTGAGACTGATGGTTGAATGGAGAGTATTGGGGTAGCCCTTATCGAAGTCACATGGTGTCATTATCCGGGCCAATCATTAACCAACCCTGAGCATGAGAGAAACATTTCTCTCATTCAGTCATTTTTACCTGAGAGGAATACCAGAGGCGGCTGCAGATTCCTTGTCAAATTCAGACAGGACGCCGAGAAGATACAGAGTTTGGGTCACCTTAGCTCGAATCTGAGAGGGTATTTTTGTAAACCAGTGAAGAAGAATTTCCGGGAAGATTAAGGAAAAGTTAGGGTTTGAATGGATTGAAGATGAAATTCAGGGGATTTGTGATTGCAGTTGTTGCTACGATTGATTTCATAAAGTTGCAGAAAAGACCGAGGTGGAAAGAAGAAAGGAATGTGTTGATCTGTTAATGGTGGAATTTGGTGTTTCTGTGAAGCAAAAGCCGAGAGATCGCCGTTGGATGAAATTGAAGTTAGGGTTTCTCTGGAATTGAGAAGAATTTGATATGAAATCGAGGTCTT
The DNA here is from genome assembly GCA_023531295.1 of Papaver armeniacum. NCBI lineage: Eukaryota > Viridiplantae > Streptophyta > Magnoliopsida > Ranunculales > Papaveraceae > Papaver > Papaver armeniacum. The sequence goes on along the minus strand of JAJJWW010012856.1, from coordinate 629,944 downwards.
ACTGTGATAATTGAAGGCTGAATTAGACAGGGGTACACTCAAGTTTGAGTTAATAGAAGATTTGAGTGATAGAAGAGAAGATGGTGCTGTTAATGGTGATATAGATTGATTCTGGTGATGAAGGTGGTAATACTGGAGATTACAAGGCAGTGGTGGTTGTTTCTGAGAATGGGAGTTGAAGCTGTTGATATCAAGCAGGTGCAGGTGATGCAGTGGAGTAGATGGGGAAATAATGTGCAGTTTTGTGTTGGCTGCTGTGAACTTGGCTTGAGATGGTGATTACAGCTGGGGTTTGAGCAGCTGGGAAACAATGAGTGAATGAGTGGGCCTGTGTAGCTGAAATGAAGCAACAGATGAATGGAGCATATGGGTTCTGGTACTGGTGGAATTAAGATGGGTTTTAACTGAATTTACTGGTGGTGTTGTTTCAGTTCAACTGAGATGGAGCACTGCAAGAGGCTGAAGATGATATTGCAGTGAGAACTCAAATGGGCATTGCAGGTGGAGGCTTGCAGAGAAATGAACTGGCAGAATGGAGGAGATATTCATGGGTGGCTGGTGTTGATTCAAAGACGGGAGAAGATGATTTTGTGGTGTTGAGTGCCTGAAATGGAAAGGTGTGTTGATGCTGATAGTCTCAACTTCCAGGTGATGGTGGTTATAACTGATGGTACCGGCTATGCGAATAGAGGCTGAGTATGGAAGAGAGAAATGGAGCTGCAGAGACCGTAAAGAGCGGCAATAGCTGGAGTTAAATGAATGTATGAATTACAGAGAAATGACGAGATCCAGTGTGTTTTGTTGCCGCAATGGTAGAATGAAGCTCTTAAAGTTGTTTACAGGGAAGCTGTAATGGGCTTCTGGTAGTGATTTGGTATGAGCTATTGTATCTAGAATGAAGCTGAAAGAGGTTGAAGTTGCAGAATGAACTGATGGTGCAACTGGTTGAAATGGATGAATGTGGTTTGTTGGCTGAGTTGCAGCTGCAATAAGGCACAGGTGATGCTGGCTGGAGGCAGTGAAGGTGTTGCAGCTGTTGCCGTTGAGAATTTGATATTGCAGGTCGAGTCAGGTGATTACAAGGGATCAGTGGTAGTGGAATGAATGGCTTGGCATGAGCTGAGTTGGTGGTGTGTGAGTGAGCAGTTGTTGCTAATGGCTGTGACAATGGGTCTTGAGCAGCTGAAGTTATGAAGTATTGCAGTTATAGGTGGTAATGAATGGTGGCCTTGGTTGCAGCTTGGTGTTGACTGATGATTGGAAGTGATCGCTGGAGGAGCTACATTGATGGCATGGAACTTTGAGAACTTGAGTCTGTGTTGATGCTATTGTTGACTTATGGAGTGAAGGTTGAATGAAAGAGCAGCAGGTGACAGATTTGGTGACTGTTGTTGACTGAAATGGGTTGTGTTGATATACATGAGTTGCTGCCAGTACTGGAGTTGAATCTTCTAAGAATATGGAGCTAGTAATTGTGTTGGTACTTTCCGCCAGGGATTATGGCGCAGCTGGGAAGAGTATCGTGAGTGGTTGCAAGCAGCTGCGATAAAGGTTGTGCAGGCATGAAATGGAGGTTTGGCTGGTGCCGAGATGCAGTAAAAGGAAAAGATGGGTTGTTGATTTGTAACAGATGCAGTAGAAGATGGAGCGGTGAGTTGTGATGTTTGGGAATGCAGTAACTGGTGCAAGAAATGATGTAGTGGACTGTCACTGGTGATGTTAGGTGTTGGCATGGTATTGATGTTGCTGTTAAGAGGTGATACTCAGGGAGATGGAATGAATTCATGTGGCCGGAGATAGTTTTCCGGCGATCGGTAACCGGATTCCGGCAATGACGTCAGCAATCCGTCGACCCGGTTTTGGACCCAAAAATTCCAGAAGATATGTTTTCACACATGGGCTTGGTGGACGAATTTGAGACGAGTTTTGAGAAGACTTGACCTCCTTTTGAGTATCCTTTTGGGAGAGGCATATAAATAGAAAACTTTTTCTCTAAACTTAGATATATCTTCATTAGGGAGGCTTCTACTTGTTTTCTAGGGTTTTCACATGATAGATTCTTCTAAACTCTTTGTGATGATTTCCAAAAACCCAAGTAGTTGATTTATTATTATTGGTTAAAGATGTAGTTGGATTTGAAAACAAGTTATGATTTTTATGAATTAGTTTTCTCTCAAAATCATTGTTCACTTTCTACGGGTTATAATAATTGCATGATTGATGTATTGCAATATGATTGAATGTTTGTTTAGTTAAGTCTAGAATTGATTGAACTCGCATCCATATCTATAGCTATTTTAGGGTTTATCATCAAGCGATAACCTTGAATACGAGTAGCATGATATGATTACGGTTTTTAGTGATACATCCTTGTAATCATATGTAGAGTTTGACCATTGTCCGAATTGTCATTGCGCAATGTATGACAATTGCATTGATTAGCCTATTTCTGAAACTTAATGCTCATAGGAATTGAACTTAATTAGCGCAAGGCGTTAGGTTATTCTTTAGGCAGATTTCACATACGCAGCTCTAATGTGTGTGTTGATGAATTAGGAAATTTACGGAGTATTCTTGCAATAAGGTATTCTAGGGCTTTTGATGATAGCGAGATTAAATACGAACTCTATTCATATATTCAAAAACTTGTTTACAATTGAAGATGAAACCTTTACCCAATATTTCACATCCTTGATTTGCGTGTTTACTTTTTATTGTTTGCTTTTACTTTATTTTATTTTATAAAAATCAGAAAACCCCCCATTGTTTTATATAGGAAACCGAAAATATATTGACAACCTAGTCCTCTTTGTGGGAACGATCCTTTCTTTCCCTTGCTTAATTATATATTTTGAGTAGTAAGAAAGTGTAATTTATTTTTGACGCCTACGACAGCAATCAAATTTTGGCGCCGTTGCCGGGGAGGCAGCGGTTGTCACTTGTATTTGTTTTTTTTTTAGTTTTGTTTCTTATTTTTGTTTTTCTTATTTTCTGGTTTTTAACATAGTTTTGAGAACTCTTGTTTCAGTTACCAATTTCTATGGACGGAGCATATTGGAACAATGGGTATGGTTATCAACCTCAACAACACTATGACAACTTTCACCCTTGCGGGGAATACAATCAAAACCAATCCTTTGGTTATGGTAAATATTCCACATACCCTTTGAGTTATTCTCATACATATCAACCTTCTTACGGTAGCTATGTAAGTGAGCAACCACAAAGAGGGGACGATACTTGTGCTCCTATTAATATTTCTTCTAGTTTGGTAGATGAAATGCAACAATTTATGGACAGCATGGAGTCATTTTGTGGACAACCAAGCATGGAACCAGTTTCATCGACCGAATGTGCTCATAGTATGTTTGTCCCAATTTCTGATCGTAGTTATGATCATTCACCCATTCAAAGGGAATATAATTGGCCTAACAATACTGAAGTAAGTAATTCTACTTTTTCTTTGTCGAACGAGATTTACCAACAAATGGAACACTATTTTCAAAATTTGGATGGATCACTCCAAGAACTTCAAAAAGGTGTTTTCAATTTAAGACAAGGTATTGAAGAATACAAAGAGGACATGCAAACTTCTGCGAAAGACCAATCTTTGGGAAGTGGTATCCAATCTTATGTTAACTATGATAGTGATGATTATTATGAAAATACATCGCTTGAACCAATTTATGGTGACATCCCCGAGGAGTGTACAATGGAGTCTTTTTGCGATCAAGGTGAAGTTGAAAAGGAATATGATGACACTAGTGTAGCTTACTCGAGCATTGATCTTTATAATGATCAAGAACCTATTCAAAGGGTAGAGCTTGAGGATGATGCAATGAATGTTCTAAAAAAGTTCCTTATGGTGAGACTTGAATCCGCAGTGGAGTATGTGCCTTACAACAAAGAGGAGTATGTTGAGAATGAGACTGGTTTGACCAATATTGTGGAAGACTCAATTGAGCTTGCAAATGATTGTAATGACAATGTTTATGTCGAGACTTTGGTTAAGGCAGAAACGGACGTAGAATGGTTGCAAGGTTTGATAGAGGACCATGATATAAAAGAGGTGAATAATTCACTTGAGTTTTTCAAGGATGAAGAGGATTCCGTGATACAAGAGATTGTGCAAGGTTTGTCTAACCCGATGCCTATTGTTTCTTCGCCGTTACCTCTTATTGGTTTGAATGTATGTGCTTCGAGAATATTATTGAATGACTTTGTTTCTCGTTTTCCGCCATTAGAGAAACTTGATTCTCAGACTATGCAGGTTTTGGAACAAGAAACCGTGGAAGTACCCGACTTCTATATTCTTTATACACTTCCAAGTGTGGACAAGAATAAGTGTGGGGGAAATTTTTATCGGTTGATAGCTTCGTTTCTGGTTTATATTACTAATATTTGTGTGAAGTTAGTGTTTGCAAAACAGGTTCTATGGAAGGATCCTCAACTTTTCAGGTTATTGGTGTATGGGGAATCGATCTTGCAAGTCGGGCTGACGACTTTAAACCAAGCGCTGCATGGGAGGCAACCCATACGATGAGTATTTCTTGTCTTATTTTTATCCTTTTCTTGTCTTGTATTTATTTTTTCTGATTTCTTGTCACATTATCAATATAGGGTTTCCCACCTTGACTTTGTTTGGACGATTCAATTTACATTGAGGACAATGTAAAGTTTAAGTGTGGGGGAGTGGTTAAGCATTTGCATTGTAAAAATTTTAATTTTTTCAACTTTTGTGTAAAATAGTGAATAAAAAACTCCAACTTGTAGTTAGTTTAGATTCACATAGTATACATGTCGTTAAGATTACATCGAGGATCTCATAAGAGTGACTGAACTTAGAGATGACAAAGAACATGATCGAGTTTCTTAATTGTATGAGAGTTAAAGTTGGATTTAACCATGCCAGTGGCAAATAAGTTGCAGAATGAATTCGTTATTAGAGTAGTGGTCCCCTATAGTGGAGACTACCTATGTTACATAATGTGAGGCACCGACCTTCAATTCTTTGTACCTGTCTAAATATGTGCTTTTAGAGTGTGTGTCACCGTACGTAAATTCCGGGCAGAATGGTGAGCTGCCCAACCTCCCACCATAGAAGCACTATTTTGATCTCTTCAGTGCTATTTTGTCAATCATGATGGTGACATCGAATTGCTGACTTACATACCACTTGTATTCTTGTTCGTAGTTAGCACCATCCACTGTATCTCTCTCTACACCAACAGATCCATAGAAACACCATCATCATCAACAAGAGGAGCATCACAAATTCGAAGGAAAGTTGAAGACATTCAAGGTTTACAAGCAACAGTACAGAAATGAGCAGATTTCAGATTCAAGCATAGCAACAAGACAAGGAGCAGAATTTTTTACAAGTTGAAGACTATTGTAGAAGAGTGAAGATTATCAAGATGAGAGTTCGAGAAGTTTATGATATCAAGACATACAAGTTGTGAAGAATCAAGCGGTAAAGTACTTACACCATGGCCTTTGTACTTACATTTTTATTTTATTTTATCTTATTTGTATTTTATTTTCTCTTGCCTCAAAAAAAAAATGAAAAAAAAAAAGACGAGAAAATTTTGTTAGGTGCATTATTAGTTTTATTATTTTGTTTTGTTTTGTTTTCATTTTGTATTTGTTTTATTTTTCTTGTCTCATAAAAAAAAAAAGAAAAAAAAGAAAAAAAAAAAAGAAAAAAAAAAAGAAAGAAAAAAAGAAAGAAAAAGAGACAAGCAAAATATGTTGTATCATATTTTGGGTTTGTATAGTTTGTTTTTAGTTTTGTATTCTTTCAATAACGCCAATGGAAAGAAGGAATATTCATAATGAAGTTTCAAGCAACACGGAATTATAGGAAAGAATCGTATTGTCAAGATTCTACGAAGTTCAAGAGTTATCATCGACAGTTGAAGACCGAAGACGAAGATGAAGACACCGATGGAAGACCGAAGAAGTTTCTATGGATGCTGTGAGAGTGGTGCTAGCTGCACGTCGAACGAATAACGAGGTAAGTAAGCATATTCCCACCTTCTTTAAGTGGTTGATTTCCTTTCGTAGAGATCGTCAGAAAAATGGGTTTTCAAAATGAAGAAAAGATATGGGTTTTCAAAACAATTCGGAGGGTTTGCCTTCCTACCATTCAACATGTCGCAGGATTCTCTCTTTATTCCCACCTGGACACATGTGTGACCCATAAAAATCTATTTATTATTGAGAGCAACTTCATAAAACCTTTTCTTGTGAGGCAGAGTCAAGACTTTCGATCACTCCGAACCCGAATTTCTTTCGATAAGGGATGGTTATTTCTCTCTCAACTTTTAAGGATGATATTTTGTTCATTTATATGTCTAACTTCTTATGACTAGTGTGCAGAATCTCTATGTCTTCTTAGCGCTTTGGATGCTATCATTTCGGAGAACTAGTAAGTTGGAAAAGTAGGTTTTGTGGGTATATCTCCAGTAAACCCTCACGAGACTATAACTCGTCCACTAGGTACACCTGGGGGTTTAAAGGCTTGTTATACGTGCTAAGTGTGAACGTAGCCTCGACGACGCGGAGTTGTATGTATCTTTTAGAATTATTTTGTTTGATTTGCTCGAAGATTAGCAAAGTCCAAGTGTGGGGGAATTTGATAGGTGTTGTAAAACACCTTAATATTTATCTATTGTTTATGCTTTCTTTACTATTTTTCGTGTGAATTATGTATCTTATGTTTGCTTTTGAGTTTTATAGGTGTTTTGGAGTCATTTGAGTAAAAGGAAGGGGAACTCGTCTAAATCCAAGGCTTCTTCTCAATCATCTTGAAGAGAACGAAAAGACGGAGCCAATAACGAAAGTATGTGGCCATTCCGACATCATATGAGAAAGTTATGAGCAAAATGAATGATTAAGCTTGTCAGTTTCCTAGAGCTGACAATACAAGAAGAATTATGCAAGAAACTGAATTGTCGGTCTCCTGAGACTGATGGTTGAATGGAGAGTATTGGGGTAGCCCTTATCGAAGTCACATGGTGTCATTATCCGGGACAATCATTAACCAACCCTGAGCATGAGAGAAACATTTCTCTCATTCAGTCATTTTTACCTGAGAGGAATACTAGAGGCGACTGCAGATTCCTTGTCAAATTCGGAACAGGGCGCCAGAAGATACGAGTTTGGGTCACCTTGGCTCGAATCTGAGAGGGTGTTTTTGTAAACCAGTGAAGAAGAATTTTCGGGAAGATTAAGGAAAAGTTGGGGTTTGAATGGATTGAAGATGAAATTAAGGGGATTTGTGATTGCAGTTGTTGCTACAATTGATTTCATAAAGTTGAAGAAAAGACCGAGGTGGAAAGAAGAAGGGAATGTGTTGATCTATTGATGGTGGAATTTGGTGTTTCTGTGAAGCAAAATCCGAGAGATCGCCGTTGGATGAAATTGAAGTTCTGGTTTCTCTGGAATTGAGACGAATTTGATATGAAATCGAGGTCTTCTTGATGATTGAAGGCTGAATTAGACAGGGGTACACTCAAGTTTGAGTTAATAGAAGATTTGAGTGATAGAAGAGAAGATGGTGTTGTTAATGGTGATATAGATTGATTCTGGTGATGAAGGTGGTATCTTTGGAGATTACAAGGCGGTGGTGGTTGTTTACGAGAATGGGAGTTGCAGTTGTTGATATCAAGCGGTGTGCGGGTGATGCGATGGAGTAGATGGGGAAATAATGTGCGGTTTGTGTTGGCTGCTGTGAACTTGGCCTGAGATGGTGATTAAAGCTGGGGTTTGAGCAACTGGGAAACAATGAGTGAATGAGTGGGCCTGTGTAGTTGAAATGAATCAACAGATGAATGGAGCATATGGATTCTGCTTGGTGGAATTAAGATGGGTTTCAACTGAATTTACTGGTGGTGTTGTTTCAGTTCAACTGAGATGGAGCACTGCAAGAGGCTGAAGATGATAATGCTCAAATGGGCATTGCAGGTGGAGGCTTGCAGAGAAATGAACTGGCAGAATGGAGGAGATATTCATGGGTGGCTGCTGTTGATTCAAAGACGGGAGAAGATGATTTTGTGGTGTTGAGTGCCTGAAATGGAAAGGTGTGTTGATGCTGATAGTCTCAAATTCCAGGTGATGGTGGTTATAACTGATGGTACCGTCTATGCGAATAGAAGCTGAGTATGGAAGAGAGAAATGGAGCTGCAGAGAACGTAAAGAGCGGCAATAGCTGGAGTTAAATGAATGTATGAATTACAGAGAAATGGCGAGATCCAGTGTGTTTTGTTGCCGCAATGGAAGAATGAAGCTCTTAAAGTTGTTTACATGGAAAGTTTGGAATGGGTTTACTGGTAGTGATTTGGTCTGAGCTATTGTATCTAGAATGAAGGCGAAAGAGGTTGAAGTTGCGGGAATGAATGATGGTGCAAGCTGGTTGAAATGGATGAATGTGGTTTGTTGGCTGAGTTGCAGCTGCAATAAGGCACATGTGATGCTGGCTGGAGGCAGTGAAGGTGTTGCCGTTGATAATTTGATATTGCAGGTTGAGTCAGGTGATTACAAGGGAGAAGTGGTGGTGGAATGAATGGCTTGGCATGAGCTAAGTTGGTGGTGTGCGAGTGAGCAGCTGTTGCTAATGGCTGTGACAATGGGTCTTGAGCAGCTGAAGCTAGGAAGTATTGCAGTTACAGGTGGTAATGAATGGTGGTCTTGGTTGCAGCTTGGTGGTGACTGATGATTGAAAGTGATCGCTGGAGGAGCTGCATTGATGGCATGGAACTTTGAGAACTTGAGTCTGTGTTGATGCTGTTATTGACTTATGGAGTGAAGGTTGAATGAAAGAGTAGCGGGTGACATATTTGGTGACTGTCGTTTACTGAAATGGATTGTGTTGATATGAGTTGATGACATATTTAGTGACATATGAGTTGCTTCCAGTAATGGAGTTGAATCTTCCAAGAAGATGGAGCTGGTAATTGTGTTGGTACTTGCCGCCAGGGATTATGGCGCAGCTGGGAAGAGTATCGTGAGTGGTTGCAGGCAGCTGCGATAAAGGTTGTGCAGGCATGAAATGGAGGTTTGGCTGGTGTACGAGATGTAGTAAAAGGAAAAGATGGGTTGTTTATTTGTAACAGATGCAGTAGAAGATGGAGCGGTGAGTTGTGATGTTTGGGAATGCGATGAATCGGTGCAAGAAATGATGCAAAGGGGATGCACTTGGTGATGTTAGGTGTTGGCATGGTGTTGATGTTGTTGTTAAGAGGTGATACTCAGGGGGATGGAATGAATTCAGGTGGCCGGAGATAGTTTTCCGGTGACCGGATTCGGACGATTGGTAACCGGATTCCGACGATGACGTCAGCAATCCGTCGACCCGGTTTTGGACCCAAAAATTCCAGAAGATATGTTTTCACACATGGGCTTGGTGGACGAATTTGAGACGGGTTTTGAGAAGACTTGACCTACTTTTGAGTATCCTTTTGGGAGAGGCATATAAATAGAAAACTTTTTCTCTAAACTTAGATATATCTCCATTAGTGAGGCTTCTACTTGTTTTCTAGGGTTTTCACATGATAGATTCTTCTAAACTCTTTGTGATGATTTCAAAAAACCCAAGTAGTTGATTTATTATTATTGGTTAAAGATGTAGTTGGATTTTGAAAACAAGTTATGATTTTTATGAATTACTTTTCTCTCAAAATCATTGTTCACTTTCTACGGGTTATAATAATTGCATGATTGATGTATTGCAATATGATTGAATGTTTGTTTAGTTAAGTCTAGAATTCATTGAACTCGCATCCATATCTATAGCTATTTTAGGGTTTATCATCAAGCGATAACCTTGAATACGAGGAGCATGATATGATTACGGTTTGTAGTGATACATCCTTGTAATCATATGTAGAGTTTGACCATTGTCCGAATTTTCATTGCGCAATGTATGACAATTGCATTTATTAGCCTATTTCTGAAATTTATGCTCCTAGGAATTGAACTTAATTAGCGCAAGGCGTTAAGTTATTCTTTAGGTAGGTTTCACATACGCAGCTCTAATGTGTGTGTTGATGACTTAGGAAATTTACGGAGTATTCTTGCAATAAGGTATTCTAGGGCTTTTGATGATAGCGAGATTAAATACGAACTCTATTCATATATTCAAAAACTTGTTTACAATTGAAGATGAAACCTTTACCCAATATTTCACATCCTTGATTTGCGTGTTTACTTTTTATTGTTTGCTTTTACTTTATTTTATTTTATAAAAATCAGAAAACCCCCCATTGTTTTATATAGGAAACCGAAAATATATTGACAACCTAGTCCTCTCTGTGGGAACGATCCTTTCTTGCCCTTGCTTCATTATATATTTTGAGTAGTAAGAAAGTGTAATTTATTTTTGACGCTTACGACAGCGATCAGTGTTGAGTTTTAAATGAATGCTAGGTTGATGGCAGATGGTGGTTAGGAGCAGAGTGTGTTTGGGTTTGGAGCTGAGATGAGATAATGATGCTGTTGCTGTTGCACCTGGAGAAACAGTGTGTGGTGTTGATTCTAAAGATGAAGCAGGGTTGTGATGAGTGTTGCCTGAGTTAAGATGTTACTCAAGGAAGAAAATGTTGGGATTGGTTTTGGTGTGGATGTGAACGGATGGCACTGAAACTGAGATGCAGTTGAGGTTAACTTAATTGATAGATGGCTCAGGTTGGTTATACAAGATCAGTTAAGCTGAAATATTAGATGACCTGAGCAAGAATGATTCTACAAGAATTGTATGTATGGTCTAGATGAAGAAAGGTTAAATCGTATTTAGATAATGGTTGTTATGATTTGGTTATGAAGTTACTTGACGTGAATGTATGATTGGAATTTGATAGAGTTGAAGTAATGAAGAAGAAGTTAGTATTATAGAGTTAGAAATGTTTGTGTTGGTCTTGGTCTGTTTTGTTGTTGCTGTGATTTTGAACTTGTTAGTCATCCCGGTCAGAATATCTGACTGATTCTGTTCTTAGATGACTTTGTCCATCTGACTGAGTTGGATCGTTTAGAATCATTGAGTTATAAAACTTGACCTGAGTTGACTCAATTGACTTGACCTTGACCATTTACCCTGGACTTTGATCTTTGACTGGCGTTTACTGTTAGTTGACCCATTTGACTATTATTGACCATTAGCTGACTCTGGTGGACTGGACCTTAAGTTAATGGACTTGGGCTTAGGTTTAGTTTTCTTATTTTAATGTGTTGGACCCTTATGGTTTGAATTAGCTTTTGGTTCCTTCTACAAAGTTGTAGATACTCATAAGACATATCTAATGGATTATAGAACCAACTTAATTGAATTGGTAAATCTTTATTTGTACTAAAGATAGATAATGAAAAGGTGTAGAAATATAAACGGGCTTAGAACCATTAGATAGTTCACTTAGCCTATAACTAGATAATTGTATGAGATTATAATTTGAGCCTTGTATGAGCCTTTTGGCTAATCTTTAGAGTGCTTGTGTGATTAACAGTTAGTCGTTATTAACAACGAACGATCTAAAGAATGAACCAATGGATTATGGATCTCGAGGTATGCGAGGCTTGTCATCAAAAGAGGTGGGAATCGATAACGAACTCTCTTGTATTCATTATTGTTTATAAATCTATCTTTGTGAAATCCATGCATATATTTGTTATTATATGATAGTGTATGCATGTATTATATGTGTGTATTACAAACTAGTTTTCTTTTACATTTTTGGATGGGCTTGGATCTTTAGAAACAACTAATATCTGTGTTTTGGGAGTATTTACTTATTTTTCAAAATGTGATTCTTTCCATTGACTGGAAAGCGATTACATTCCTTATTATTTGTTAGCATGAAAGGGAGAAGGTTTACTTTTGATTGGTGTGAGATGTGTGCCCCCAAATGTTATACCTAATTTAAGCAAACCTAGATAAACCTCGTTGGGTTGAATATTATATAGGTCTGGTTTTAATTTGGCCATTATATTTTCCCTATTTTTGTACGGGGGCAACGCATGTCTCATACATGGATGTTTATTATTCTTTTAAATTACTTTCAAAAGCTATTATATTATGTTTTGGTGTTTAGAGAGAATGGTGTTGAGAATCTTATGTATGATTGTTGGATTTGACATGCGAGAGGTATAGGGTTCTTCATGTTAAAGTTTTTCCGTTGGCTATAATGTTAACACCGTTAGATCTCTTTAGATACTTGCTATGTAGAGTGCGCGTAGAATAAGGTACTGGTAAGGTACTTATCGTTTATGACTTCGAGGCCGGAAAACCTCACGGTACTTTGATGATCATTGAAGCTTCCGCAACAGTCATGCCTTGCTACTTCGAAGGAAGATGTCGCTCAACTATTATTTATGTTGTGAATGTTTGCCGAATAATTGGTTGGTAGATCTTTATATTTCAGTACAACTTATTATTTTACGTATGCTTTATCTGTTTTCCTGTTTTATCGGTTTTCAGTAAAACCTGCATTGTCTTTAAATCATTTTATTTGTTACTCGAAAGTTAGTTGTTATTTCTGCTGGGCACCCCTTTTTGGGATGATGTGCTCACCCATTCCCACTTTCATTTTCAGAGACAGATTCAAATGTGCAAGTGGCGATGAAAGCTTCGAGGAGTTGGTTTCGTTAGTTAGTTAGCTTCCGCTATGTTTATTTTGTGTTTATATTCTATTTGTAAATCAACTCATTATTAAATATGTAACACTTGAGAGGAGTTCTTGTATTTATTTCAAAGAGGGTTTATATTCAGATTAATCTTTATTTATAACTTCTTTCTTAATTTTTAAGCAGATGTTTTAGATCGTTGGTGCCTCATTTTATAGCTAATTTCTTGGATTAGTCAGCTGCTAGCTTAGGGGGCGCTACAGAAATGATCCGATTTAATTTAGTATGATGAGTGGGAGAAGATGCATGACTGAGGGAATTGCTGATGCTTTATAAGTAAGTGTATGTGGACAAATGGGAGTAATTACTCTCAGTTCTGCAAACCCATCAAAAATTAATTGGTCTTGAGATGGAGAAACCACTGTCCTGGTAAGAGCTAACCGGTTTTGATATAGAGACAAGTATAAAAAAATTGGAATGAGAAAATTGTACATGTACAACTGGGAGCTTTCAAGGACTCAAAAGTCGTCATTCGGCAACACAAGTAGCCCTAAAATTTCATTGTAGTGCCACTAATTAGCAAACGTGAATTGGCAAAACAAACTATGTAGTTAGCTTTTTCTTGAATCAGATCGGCTGAGTCACTTTCAGATTACATCCAGTGGGTTGCACCTCTTCCACCGCATTGAGGTAAAGCCACAAACGCATACATTAGGTTTTCACATGGTGCCTACAAATAGTTTTGAAAAATATATGATGCATTTCAAGTTCAATTGTACTGTTACAAATAAGTTGCAAAATGTATGATGCATATCAGAAGATAACTTAGAAGTCTAAAAAAACCAATTAGAAAGTAAAAACTACTAAAACATGAGTTCTAAAGAGACTCTTTTACAAATACATAGATAAATGACCAACTCAAATTCTTCTTTCCCACGTTCCAGTTGTTACCTTTTGATTACCCCATGTGGCCAACATTTCAAACAAGATGCTAGTACTTAGTGACAAAAAACTACATAGAGATTCCTTAGGAGAAGGAACTCTATCAAACACATCGCAAATTTTTACAAATAGCATAAGCACCAGGAAATCCTACAACCACACCCTAAGAGAAATCTAATAATAACTCAAGTGATCATCTTAAATTTCATACATTCATTCATAAAATCTTTGATATGATTACAAGAATTGAGATAAGTTCTAACTTGGAGAACAAACAATCTTTCTCTCTCTCCTAAATTCCAAATCTAAACTCTCAAAAAGAACTCTGCCTCTACAAGGTCGCTCGGTCCCCTTATATAGGGCTTTACATAGTGGATGACAGCTAATCAAAACCTTTATTTTCGGATCTGACATGCGTTGTTATCGCACGCTTACATTGGTTCTTATCGCTCACACTCTACAACCTCGCATGATCATCACACTTTACTCGTGATTCGTATCATCCTTGATAAGCTATGTGCAATGGTCTTCGCTCCATCTTCACAATCATCATTTTGCATGCTTAATAGGTGTGAGGTATTTAGTACCTCCATTTTGCCTCTTCTCATGTCGTTTTCTTTTTAAAGGAAGCGATATGAGAAATTCCAATATATAATGCCGCACCCTCTCACCTTTTCGTATTCTTTTCAACTGACATATTCCCCTGATTTAAGCGTGAGAAGCTACGCGTGTCTTTTCAACCACTCTTTACCTGACACGTCACTTATAACCGCTTCTTCTAATCCGTTCAATTTCAATTATCACATTAATGAGTGAATATCTCAGAAATCGAGAGTAAATACCTTATTTACTCTCCTTCTTCTTTATCATATTTCTTTTTACTCTTTCTTTCCTTTTTCTGCAACTATTTTCTTCTGCTGTTATTTCTTAGATCCCAATCTCGATTTTCTTGATCAATTATGATTATCCTTCCATTATCCCTCATTCCCATACTATAATATTCCTAAAGCTGGTTGGAAGAACAAACAAGCATTCACTAGATTAAAGAATGAATTTGGTGCGCGAGGTTTCTCGTTATATGTTCCTGCTGGTTCAGAACCTTCATCCAAGCTCGGACCTGAATGGTTTTCTCTTGAAGAATGGAGTAACCAAAAAATTATCATCTCTGTGGGGCGGCTTCTTGCGGGTCTCCCTATTCCTATTTATGATCCCACTATTCCCTTATTTTACAAGATTCTTTCGCACCCTGACTTTTCAAGCGACCTATTTCAACTTAGTGGTGATTGTATTAGAATAGCTTATGAATATTCCCATCGCTTAGCAAGTTTAGGATCTCAATATCCAGTGGAGAAGCGAAATCCTGATCATCGAGATGAGGAAATTAATCATGTTGATTATACCCTAGAATTTTTTTCAAGAATTACGAAGTTACCATCATGAAAAATAACGCATCCAAATAGGGTATTCGCTTGTCTATAAAATATGGTCTCGCAGAAGAGGAAAGAATCATGCGAGATGTTGATTGGCATGATACTACGAATAACACCGCTCGTTGGTCGAATGACACGAGATGGTTAGAGTATCTCATCGTCTTGGTTGGACCTTATATCACTGGTAGGGATGAAAATGGTGCAATTCTTCGAGAATATCTCAATGCTTCTCTAAATAGTTTTGTTAATAACAAGTTAAACACCCTTTCCCTGGAGGAACTAAGAGCGAAACATCAAGATCTTATTGTTCATCATAGGAGTGCCCGGTATAATAACAACGATTTTAGACATCGTTTTTTAGAATCAAAAGAGAAAAATAAAGCTTTGGAAGCCAGGATTAACACTCTTATCACTGAGAAGGATCAAGTTGCTCTTAAGGGTGCGAAAGCCTTGCAGAAATTCCAAGAAATTGTCCTTCAAGTCCAAGTGGAGCGATATCAAGCTTTAAATGAGAGAGATGAACTTGTTAAACGAGGAAATTTGATTCGTTCTCAGCTTCTCATAGAAAATGAAGCTGAAATTGACTCTCGCTGTTAGAGTCTTAGATAATGCTAGAAATGACTTAGCCATGAATGTTAGCCTTGAATCAGATCATACTTAGCCGTGAATGTTAAACTATACATGATGTTGTATTGCATCTATGTAAAATTTTGATAATCACCACTTCCACCAAGTAATTTGTGTCTCGAATCACTATAGTTAATTACGAACCACAATATTGACAACATATCAAGAATTTCAGATTAGATGTTTTCTTAGCCTTATCGTTACTTTCTCCATATCACACAATAGATCCGCATTGTTCCGAGGTATTACCTTTTTGGGTTACAATCATCATTGGTTTGTTCTTTACAAAAGTAGCCTCCATTCTTTTCTTCTTCTTCTATTGCTTATTCGATGAATTCATTATGATTGAATTTTTGTTTCAAAATATTAGAAAATCGGCGGTTAGGGCGATATGGAAATGTTTAAGGCATTAGAAAATGGGAGGCTATGGCGACAGGGAAATGTTTAAGGCAAATGTTGATGGTGTAGTTATGTTATATATTTAAGATTGCATCCATTGAAAATTTAAATGTTTGCACCTATTGGAGGCAAAGGGTCACTTATCATGTATTTCTAAAATTGCATCTATTGAACATTTGAAGTATCATTTTTAGGTGGCTGTTGGAGACTTATAGTTGCATGTTTTGTCCATTAAAGGTTAAGTGAATGTTGGTGTTGCTTAGTGGATTTTGTCTTATAAGAGAGTCAATCAGACATCGGTGACAGGGATACTTAGTGCTAAGTGGCTTCACCAGAATCATGAGTAATTGTGAGGCCAACATCTGGCGACTTGGGGTCTGTTATTATAAGGAATGATGTTTTACTATGCATTCCGCTATTTCTTTACAATTTTCTAGCCATTCGTTTGGTTTATTCTTTAGAATATCCTATTTTCTCCTGAAACGTTGTTTCTAGTAACACAGGAATTCCTAATGTCTACATTTCAACGGTTTGAATCAAATTGATTGAAAGAAAGATAAAACAAATACAGATACATGACATGAGTTTATAGACTCTCTCTGGACTCGATTTCTCTCTTGCACTCGCATGTGCTTATGGCACACTTTAGTAACACCTAACACACACACAACTCTCACACACTCTAGAGAAGTATATGCTATCACCCTCCCTCAAGCTCAAGATGGGTTGAAGAAAACAGCTTGAGATTGCACCTAACACACACACACAACTCTCACATAAAATAGCACACACATTACACAGTTGAACAGTAGGAAAAATATCTATTACAGGTGGTGTGGAATGTCCAGTTGGAGTAGGCAATATGAAGCACATCTCTGACAAGGTCCAAAGCAGCATACATCATGAAACAATAGCTCCAAAAATAGGGTGCAGTTGATGTAGAATAGACATAAAGTATGCAGACAACAGCAATAGTAGGTGGTGATGCAGTAGGTGCGGCAACAAATTGTATAAGAAGATACACTCACAGTAGTGGTTGTAGTATGAAGCATGAAGAATCACAGTAGTGGTTGCAGTAACGTGGCAATAGCTCATACTCAGCAACAATAGCCCCAGTAGGACAAGTATAAGAAATTAGTTGTTGCATGCATTGCTGAAATAAGCTGACCTCGATAGATATTGTTGACCAAGACAGCAGTAGGAGGCATGCAGTAGCAAAAGTGCACACATCCCATATAGCTCTATACACAAAACACTCCCACTAGATTCAAGCGAAGAAAGCTCATTCAAAATAGCAACCACACTCAATTGCTTAGTATAAATTGTATAAACTGTAGTATAACACCAAATGAGAAGTAGTAGCCTCTGAGATAGGAATAAGTCATTCTCTCCCTGGAATAGTAGATGACAACCTGCACACACTCATACTTGGATACCATTAATAGAAACATACATCTCTGTTGAAGTACATTAACAATAGCCAACACCAACTGTTTCATGACAAGCACAAACACAGCACCAGGAGCATCATAAGAGAGCAAATAGTCAAAGCCATACTTTTATTCCCCTTAGGAAGTTTTTGCAGTAGTGCACCATGAAAGAAGCAAAGTCTTCAACCATATTATTATCCTTTGATTATTCTCCATAAGGCCATAGCACTTTGGATTATTCACTCACATAAGATATAGAAGTAAAAAGCACCATTGAAGCTAAAACTTCAACTAAATTATTCTAAGAGCATGAAAAGTAGAAGAACCACAGGTTGCACATTGAACACATATGCAAGCTTAAAACTAGGTTGCATACTTAATGTATACAAACTCAACAAAAGAACTCCAATCTGTACTTAATATAACTCACCAATTCCAATCCCATAACATCATCTTCAGTTTCATCATTTGAACTTACAAGCCAACTCACTCAATGTCTATAAAAGGGGAAATTCAATCAACTGGGATATTTGAATCCCGACACTACTTTTTGGTGTGTCCTAGTTGTATTTAGAATCGTCCTCTTCCTAATTCTTTTAGGGTTTAGCGACTACAAAGTCTTCATAAGGATTCGTGAAGCCATGTCAAGTTATCTTTCCTTGATAACTCGAGTATCCTCATCTTGATTGTCTGTTGATCTTGCTCCATCGATCAAGATATATATAAATCATCAAAGTTCTCTTCGTCTCAAACTTTGTTGATACTATAAGTTTGATACTTGTGATGTGAATAATAATCTAGGATGCACTTCGGGTTGCATAAGTCCGGATTTTGAGGTTAGCTAGACTTTGTCTATTGCTATCCATTTCCAGATCTTTGATCAAACTATTTGATTATGAAAGGAAATCATATATAGGCTTAATCTGTGGGAGGCAGATTTGGTTTAAAGTCTTCAATTGAGTTGAAACAACTCTTAGTTGGTGTGATGTCAGCTAAGATAATCAATTGCGCGAAGTCCTGCTGGGATTCAAGAGGCGTAAGGAGAGCAATTGTAACTTAATCAGTGGGATACCTTTTAGGGATCAACTATATTCCAATCCGAATCTAATTGGTAGTAGGCTAGTGCTAGTAGCGGCTTAATACTATTTGGTGTTAAATCTAGACTACGTCCCGGGGTTTTTCTACATTTGCGGTTTCCTCGTTAACAAAACTTCTGGTGCCTGTGTTATTTATTTTTCCGCATTATATTGTTTATCTTTATAATTGAAATATCACAGGTTGTGCTTTAATCAATCATAGTAGAGATATCCGACCTAGTTTGTTAGATACGACTTGATTGGTTCTTGGACATTGGTTTTTTGTACCGTCCAAGTAATCTATTTTTGATTAGGTTCACGGATTTGATTCTGTAAACATTCTAATCACAATAAAGAGAGAGATAACTCTAGATACTATTCCTTGATTGAGTTTAACTCTCAGAGTTGTATTGAGTTTGTCTATACAGATTGCCTAAGAAAAAAATGGTGGTGTATTTTGGTACCCTCGTGTTTTCACCCACAATAATTGGTCTCACCTTACATGAGGAAAGCCTATCCAATAATTGGTTGCTTCCTCAAAACCCGGACTACGCAATTACAATGTTTCTTATTTACGTATTGACATTATCAATTTTTCCTGGGTTTTTGTGTGAAGATACTAGAAAACGCAACATGGGTTCCTGGTAAATTCTCAATTAGAAAAACCAAACCTAAGAATTTTTCAAGTAGTTTATTCTTCTAAGAAAATTAGGTTAATTTTCTTGTCTTGGAAATCTTTCAGTTACGAGCTTGTTTTGATGGCGATGTATAACGTGTGTGATTTTATTGGAAGATATATTCATGTCATCAAGTGGTTGAAGTTGAAGTCACGGACGAGTCTCACTATTTGCATCGTTCCGGAAGGTTACAAGGTCAGTTAATAGAAGAACAAATTTCTTCTATTAATACTAATATGTTTTGTGCGAAAGGAAATGAATATGCGTTGGTTTTTTGCAAGGTCCGGAACAAAATGCATTGGGAAATTTACTTGTATTTTTGGCATACATATCTTTACAAGAGTAACATCTGAATTTGGTTATGGCTCATTGGTAAATGTTAGTAGTATTGATATTCAACCATGTTGTGCAAAACATCACTTACATAAGTGTAAGAGTGGCCAAAATTCCATGCAGTTTTTTTTTATCGATCAAAGAGAACAGATTAAAATGCACATAATCCGTGTACGGGATAATACAAAATCCAAGAGCGAAAAGCCCACAGAACAGTGACAAAGATATTTCTAAGAATAAAAAGAAATTGCTAAGTGAACAAAGAGTGTCAACAAAAGAAGTCACAACTTGTGAAACCTAAAAAACAAAGAATAACTTGTAGACCGCAATGAGGACCACTGCATAAATTCATTTAACATGCATGTCAACATTTTCTATAATTAAATCGTTGTTTTTTTCTAGATTGCTAAATATATTTTCACGATTAGTCTTCAAAGGTGAAAATTCTAATCCTCGTGAAGATCCAAACTCCACGAGTTTATATACAGACACTTTGTTAGGAGCTTTAGATTTAGGAGGCTTTTTCCTTTTTAACTTGAAAGATCACTAGTTGGAAACTTACCCGTACCTTTAAATTTCATACTAAACTTCATACCAATTCCTATAATTAACTTGGGCAATGACGGCTTTGCGGTGCTTGCTTTTGGATCTTTATGATCTAACTGGGAAGTGACTACCTCCCCTCCTTCTTCTTTTTCATCTTCAAAACCATGAAACCTGTTATGGGATTCAAAACTGGGGGATGCCATGCTCAGTTAGGTGAGGTGCTTGCAACTTCCAGAACCAGTTGAAATGTAGGAGTCTGTAGTGCTTTCATTTTTCTGTTTTTCGGTGCCTTTCTTTATTTTATAAGAAACCCACTCACCAAGAACTGCTTCTTGTTCAAGTACCTTCTCACCATTCACACACATCTTTGCACTGGGATTAACAGTAGTAGATGAAACTGTAGGAACATAATCAACTATCATTTTCTCCATTATTTCAGGCTCTAACCCTTTCTCAACAAATGTTGACAAGGATGCAGGAACATAATCAACTATCCGAACCTTGGTACATTTACTATTAGAGTGTCCAAATGTAGCAGAAGAGAGACATCTTGGAGGTTTCTATGAGTATTCTACAAGGACATTGAAAGCTTTTCCATAAAAAAAAAACTTGGATAGAGTATTGATAATCAAAATCATCTTCAATTTCAACACAAACCCTCACAAAGCTCATTCTGGTTCTAGCCAATGTATGCTTATCGACGAGCAAAGGAGTATCCAAAGCACTCAAAATCATGTTGATTCCCTTTGTATTTCATAAATGAACATGGATCTTCCTCAAGTTCATACAAATAGGTATTTTCTTTATTTCTTGAACTGATTCTTCAATAAATAGATGCCATGGCTGGATCACAAAAATTTTACTTGAATAAATATAGAACCATGTTCAAACGAAGACTCTTTATCCTCTTGTAGCTCAATCTTCAAATAAGAAAAGTGAACCATCATGAATGGTCATTGAAATTTACCTTTGGGATCCCGCTCATTCTTCACAACATATTCAGTGACAGAGAAAGAATGACGTCCACCAAAAAAATAGCCGACCAGAAAATTTTCGCATACCTTAATTTCTTCTTCAAAATTGGTAGATGACATGATAATCTTCTTATTGTTACGAGATTGAGGTTTAAATAAGACAATTTGCTAGTAGTAAAACCTCCGTAGCTTTCTTTATCACTAGGTTTGAAGAGTGACCTCCATTTTGCATTCCTAGGGTTCCAACAACACCCCCTTTTAACATCTCTGATGTTGCAAGAGAATCCTGCCATTAGAAGAGCTAAGGCTCTGATTCCGACCTTTACTGCCATTAGAAGCAATCAGGGGAGGGAAAACATCATTATATTCCTTGACAAGTCCAATTGGGTCTTCCACAACTTCAATCAATTAGGTTTCATTATCAATCTCAATCTGTTCAACAATCTCATCATCGGAATCAGAATCCTCTCCCAAAAAGTCTATTTCATTGATGCAAATCCTAGAGTCTTCCAAATGAGTCTCCGACAAAGGAATAATTGGGTATACTTCTTGTAAATTAACTATCCTAAAAACATTGTAATCCGGATATTCATTGTAACGTTGATATGCGTTTGAGTATGTTACCCGAACTCAAATCAATCTCCTCCGAACTCAAATCTAACACACAAATCCTACCCCATACTTGTAGATCCGAGGAATAGGAAGAAATGGCACAAAAAAATCAGAGAATTTGAGTGAGAAAATAATTAGAAATCGAATATCTAAGTTTGATTTTTTTCCCTCTCAGAACTTTCTCTCTCCTTGGGTTTTCAATTATACTTTGGGGGGCGTATTAAAATTCCAGACAGTTATCTTTCAAATAACGATATATCTCCCAGATCGCCTCATACAACTCGAGTTCGTGTGCCAAGAGTTCTGCGGTTCGTCGGAGCTTGAAAAACATCCCTTACTTTGTTAAGCTCAAAGAATTGGTTTGGGTTTCCTATAGCTTGTTAGCCATACAACCATTCACATTTTCAACATTTATAATCTAATTTTGGATTCGGTTTACTTTATAAGCAATGTACAAGTTATGCAAGTTATAAGGTAAGAATAGATTTTTGCAAGTATGGTCAAATTCTATATAAATTCAAAGATTTCCGCTGTAACGCAGAAATCGGTTGTTGACACCAATTATCTGAATTCCTAACTCGTCCAAAAAAAATAAAAAAAAATAAAAAAAGAAAACAACTTCAAGTGACCCATCAATATTTGTCGAATGTATACGGTGAGTACATATGGAAGGTGTTTGCTCACATGTTTCATGTTAACTCCACTATGCATGTTTATAATAACTCCATTGATACTTCCTGTCCTCTCTGCAATAATGACTCGGAAACAGTTCTACACCTATTCTTTCAGTGTTCCGTGGCTACTCACATTTGGTTTGCTTTATCTCTGCAACATTTAATCTCGATAGATTTCCCTTGGCCTGATGACTATTTTCTTAGATGGTTTGATATTAGGATTGGTCCCTCTCCTTTTCCATTCGGATGGCCTAGCATTGGGGCAATTGTCATGTGGTGCATTTGGAAGCTGCGATATAAAGTGGTGTTTCAAAAAGTAGTTGTAAATTTGGATAGAGTAATTCTCAATACTAGAAGAATGATTAATACATATATAGCTCCTCCTACTGAGCATGTTGTTAGAAAGGATATTAAGACTCCTATAAGTAAAGTCAGACATATTCTCTTCGTAGATGGTTCTTTTAAAAATTTCAATATGGGTGTTGGTCTGATTCTTTGTGATGTTACAGGAAGAATAGAGAGTTCTCGTTCGGATTTTGGGCTAGTTCCATATGCAGTTTGTGCGGAAGCTACTGCACTAATTTTGGCGATTTCCTGGGTCAGAGAGTTGAACTTGTCCAAAGTTCTTTTTGTTAGTGACTGTATTCAAGTGGTAGATTTTTTGAACGGAGATAGTTGCTCGGCCGGGTGGAGATGTGGTGATCTTCATGCTGATTGCAGAAGTTTTATGTGTAGTAGTAGTGTCTGTAAGCTTGTTTATATTAGGCGTGTTAAGAATAAAATGGCAGACCGACTTGCACGCCATGCTCGAAAGTTGTGTATTAAAGCTTCTTGGACTTCTCTTCCCCTTTTTTGAACTTCAGTGAAAAGGATGAAAACATTGTGGAAGCTTGTAAACAGATTCTTTGTCAATGAATCGTTTGTTTCTTGGGAACATTATCTATATACCCCTAGTATGAGGCTCATTGAAATATACCCTTTTAAACTTAATTTATACCCCTAAGCTTAATACATTATTAAAATACCCTCTTTTGTAAAGTGTATATACAAAACCACTACCACTAACCACTATTCAAAAAAAAAAAAAACTACCTATACCGCCCACCACCACCGACAACCACCACCACTGTCCACCACCACCGCCCACCACCACCGCCATTGTCCACCACCGCCGCTCACCAACACCACCACCACCCACCACCTCTACCGCCAACCGCCGCCAACAACCACCACCACCACCAACCACGACCGCCGCCAACCACCACTGCCGCCAACTACTACCACCACTGCCGCCAACAACCACCTTCACCGGCGCCAACAACCACCACCACTTTCCTCCACCACCGCACCAGCCACCACCACGGACAAACACCGACCACCATCCACCACCACCACCACCAACCACCATGTAGAGTCAACTTGGTGAAGTTGTCTCCAAATCTGAGGCAACTAGCTCAAGTTGTCTTCAAAAGTGAAGGCAACTAGCCCAAGTTGTCTCCAAATTTGGAAGCAACTAGCACAGAGTTGTGTTTAAAAGTTAAAGAAGCTAGCCAAAGTTGTCTCCAAATGTGGGAAACTAGCACAAGGTGTCTTCAGAGATGGAGGCATCTAGCCCAAGTTGGCTCCAAAAAGAAAAATTATACACAATTGAGTGAACCTAGTGTGAGTCGACCACACATCTTCTGACATGTAGTCAGTTGTGCTACCATTGCACCACAGATTCGTCAATACAAAAACAACATATCGAAATCAAAACACAGCGTACAATATAATATAAACCATTTAAAACTGGAAAGCATTCCGCTCACAACACAGAGTACACACAGACTAATAATACAAAACTAATGCATTCCCTCTAACTTAACAACATTTGTTATTGCTCATTTACCAAAGTTTAATACCATTATACACCCAGGTACCCGCGTATCAAAAAAAAAAAAAACACCCAGGTACCCTTTCAACAGCTTCACCTAATCCTAAACGATGTCCAACATTGAAGCGGTTGTCGATTCCATGGACACAACACGAAGGATAGCTATAACGACTTAGAGAAAGAGTAAAGAACCCAAGCGCGACTATATTCTTTCATTGCAGTAAGAGAGAATTTGGTTTCTTTTTATCTTAGTTAGTATATAGTAAGAACTATCATTTGCATTCATAATTTCTTGAAATTATAATGGAAACTTAGCCAATGGTTTCTTACCGTAATAAGATCGTCTTCCACCTCCTCCATAAGATCGTTTTCCACCTCCTATATACTTGAAGTCCCTCTGCAAGAACCAAATCACAAAAGTGTCAACGCAGAAGCGACCCAAATAAAGCTTCTAAAGCATTTGGCACAATCTACAAGAGATAGAGATATATAATTTCACATAGAACATGTTTCATATAAACATAATAATCAATTATATCGTAATTTAATACAGAACGCTGGTTTAAAATGATCACACACACCATTGCAACCACAAACCACCACATAAAGAAACCATAACCATTGTCCGCCACAAACACCCACAACCACCACTGTCTAACACAACCGCCAACTACCAGAATATCACACACCATTGCAACCATCGACTGTTACAACTACCACGCCATTGCAGGCATTCTAGAATCAACTAGCTCAAGTTGCCTCCAAATCTGGAATCAACTGACTCAAGTTGCTTCCAAAAGTGAAAGCAACTTTCTCAAGTTGCCTACAAATCTGGAATCAACTGGCTCAAGTTGCCTCCAAAAATGAAAGCAACTTTCTCAAGTTGCCTCCAAAAATGAAAGCAACTTTCTCAAGTTGCCTCCAAAATCTAGAGTCCAAGAATGACATTGAACAAACTAGATAAAGTTAAACTATTGTTAATCCCAAGCCATACTGGAACCATGTATGCATGTTCTTGGATAGACTCAAGGATCAATAAATGCATCAACAGAAAAATAAACATTCCAAATTTCTAGTTAACAGTTGAAAATCAGCAAAAGGCACGAGTTAATAAGAATCAATACCACCAGTTAGTTCCCAAGCTAAATATAGAATTTAAAGTATTTTCCAAAAACCAAGACATCAACAATAAACAAATAATCGACATCTATACTGTTGTCGGGACAATTAGAAACTGAATAATGCATAAGTAGAAATCCAAGAAAATGAAGACATATATATAAGATGAAACCTACTAGTACATTAAACGTTCTGGAACTCCAAGTCGATAGTAGTTCATAAAGTACGGCATGTTGATGCACCGACGACAAAAGAAGGATCCCTATACAGTTGATTGCTAACATATTGGCATATCCTTATATAAGAACAGGGCACCAACTGGCATAAAAATTCAATGCTTCAATATGAATAGCAAATAAACTCACCAAATTCAAGTAGAATTCCTCAACTGTTGTTACATTTTATGTAAAAGCATTGGCTGAAGATGAACTCTTCTAACTGGATGGTCCCCCATTAAAGCGATCTCTTTGTGCAAATGCAAACTTATGGACACCTATTCTTGCTGAATTAGGCGAGCAACAAATATATCTTTGACCTCCATAATATGAACAACAAGGAAACGATATCTTCTCAACACTGGTTTCAAATAAACAAGTAAAACGGTCGGTAAGTGCATCACTTCATAGCCACTTTAAAAAATCAACAACAAGGACCCATGTTTCTCTAATTTACTTTTTGTGTTTCACCAATTCAATAAACTAAGCTCAAATTCAAACTAAAGCAGCTCATTGCAATCTACAAAAACAAATAATTACAAACGATCCACATATACCTTTTGTTCTAATACATTCCCTTCGAACAATATAAAAAGACCCCTGGCTAGTATGCGCAACTATCATTTCTATGCTAATACATCCTAAAATCTATTCAATTTAATTGCAAAATGCAAAATGAACCCAAATTCCAGCCAGCCAGTTACTACTAAAATGAAACTTCACTTTGAATCCTCATAAAAGAATCAACTAGAGTTGACATGATAAACTCCGTTATAACTATCACCACCACCAATATCACATGTAACATATCATTTAACATACTTATTACCTAATAAAATCAATAACAACCAAAATCGTTATCAAAACCCAACCAAATCAACCAAAATTGAAAAGAAATAAACTAAAATCGTTATTACAACAACAAAGAATAACATTCACCACACACCATTGCCGCAACTTCCACCACCACCAGTGCAACAACACAAACCACCACCATTATTGACCCTATGAATTCAAGCATAAAGTTTTTCAAAACCTAAAATTAGTTTTCAGAAATTTCAAAACCGAAAAATAAAGTTAAATCTTACCAGTTTCAGAATCAACAAAGGCCGAGCTCAAAATCCACACGAAATCTGAATCTCAACTTGAAATTATCAAATCAAAAACCAAAAATCAGATCGATATCCTAATCTGGTTTCAAAAATTAGATCTCTTATATAAATTAGTTTAAATCTAAACATATTAATCGAAATGAATCTACTGATAGTAGTGGCAAAGGTAACAGAGGTGGTGATACTGGTTGTGGTGGAGGCAATCGAGATGGTGGTGGGAGCGATGGAGACAGTGGGAGCGTTTTTTGTCGAGTGTTTTGATGGAAACGAAGGAGAAGAAGTTCGATAGAAGCAAAAAATGAATGACACAAAGGCGAAAAGGGGAATTATGAGAATTATGATTTCAGATAAAATTTTAATTATGACATCAAGGGTATTTATGAAGTCTAATAAGGGTATTTGTGAAGGATCCATGGATACTAGGGGTAGTTATTCAATTTCCACTTGTTTCTTAGCAAAAAAAAAAAAGTACAGTATAGGGTGAGTACTGTTGTAAAAGTGTGTGTGTGAAAATAACAATCCAATCCTCATATCCGATAAAACTCCCCGTTTTCTCTCATTATTTATTTTATTTTGTCATTTTCATTTTTGTTGTTCAACTCTTTCTCTTCACAGCCCTAAAACCCAATTCCATCATTTCTCTCGGTAAACGGCAATAAAATTAGAACGCGAAATTGGGGGATATAAAAAGGAATTGGAGGATATTGATTACTTCTCCCAACCCATGGTGTGTGTTAAGGGGTGATTTTTGGGTATGAAAATACTAAAATACCCTTTGGTTAATTAAAAAACATTATGAAAAGACCATACTACCCTTTCTACTAAAACAATAAAACCAAAAACCAAATTCATATATCCCCATTTCTATTTCAGTACCGACACTGTTAGGGTTAGGTTTTGAATTATTTTTTTCATCGCTCTTCATCCGTTCTTCGTTGATTAATCGTCGATTCAAAAATTTCTTCGTCGATTAACCTATCCGAATCATAAACAATGCCTCCACGAAAGAAACCAAATGCCCAATCGAACTCAACATCATCGATTGCTCAACAAAAACAGGAGCAAAGAATTTCTAAGATTGCTCAAGAGCAAGAAGACGAAGAAGCAACGTTCTCTGACGATCAACTACTCAGAAATATGGCTTTTGTGAGAAGGTAAGTGATTTTAAACTACTTTGTAGGTGTTTAAATCGATCTATAGCAATGGTTTTAGGTTAGAATCGCGAACCCTAACTCAAATAGTTGAGTTTCAGAGAGTACTGGCACTGAAATTTGTATGAACACAGTGCCGGTTTTGCCGGTTTCCAACCCCAGAATAACCAGAAACTGAATTTTCCCTACCGGCATTTAATATAGGATGAATACAGTGCCGTTTTTTAGTACCGGCAGTGTTTGATAATAATTTGTGTATGCCGGTAGTGGACTTAAAACATACGGGAGAGTTTATGAATTTGTCACCAGTACCGGCATAGATTTTGGGTTGCATTGTATGTCGGTTATTGGTACCGGCATTCTTTTTTAATAATTCGAGCATGCCGGTAGTGGAATTAAAACATACATGAAAATTGTCACTAATACCGGCTTAGATTTTAGGTTGCATTTGTATGCCGGTACTTGGTACCGGCACTGTCGATAGTCAATGTTTTCTGCCGGAACATTGTACCGGCGTGGTTTATTTTAAGGTAGTCACTTCCGGTACTAAAACTGAAGGTGAGTCGTCTTATATTCATTGCTTTTCGTGTGCTTACGATATAGGTCAAAAGCCAAGGAAACTAACAAAAGAAAAAATAAAGATGTTGTCACTAAGAGAAGAAGGAAGGACGGTCTTGATACTCCTCAGTCTCTGCCTCATCGAGGTAAAGATGAAGGTCGTAAGATTCGTTTGGGGGCTGGTACAAGAGGGATAATTTTAGAGAGTGGTGGTGACCGTAGTCGACTTGAAAACCGTGAGCATGATGATCAAGATGAGCAAGATGAAAAGGAAATTGAGGATGAAGGTAATGTGGTTCCTCCAAGTCAATTAGCAAGCCAAAGCGAAGTTGGTGGGCCAAGTCAACAACCAACACAAGGCAATGGCAAGAAGGGCAACGTCAAAGTAAAAGTTAAGGGATCTCACCTTCCTCACATTGATGACATGATACCTGACCTTGAACGTGGTAGAATTTGGGGTGAAGCTCTGGATCCGAAAATACTATTTGGATACAAGCACTCCTGGGCTCGCACTATCTATCAAACCTATGTAAGCATTTTTTTTATCTTGTACATATGTATTGTTGTGTAAATATGTAAAATCTCTTAAGTGTATTGTCATTAATTGTAGGATCATAAGAAGTCTGTGCGTGTTTGCCGAAACCAAGCCGCGGATTGTTGGAAATTGTCCGACGAATGTGAATAGGTCCAAGAAATAGTAAAGGATACTGGTATATATGCTTTGGTTGAAAATTATGTGAAGCCTGATTTGTTACTATCAATTGCTTCGTCAAAAGGTATCATGGTGAAACCGATACCATGCACTTCCCTTTTGGGGAGATGACCTTCATCCCTGAAGATGCTCGAACATTCTAGGCTTGAATGTTATCGGCAAATCAATTGCGAAGGAGTTGAGTCTCTTGACCTAGAATGGTCGACTTTGCACGGTCTGACTAACAAGCTGTTTGGTTGGGACTACAAAACTTTTGTGGAGAGCTTTTATGAATCCACGTCTGGTAAGACAAAGACAATCAAGTTGACGCTGCTTAGGAAGAAATTTGAAAACACAAAGAAAAGAAGTTTGGAGGATGGATGAGACCCTAAACAAATTCGTTAGACTGCCGCTGCATACCTGTTATACATCTTGGGCACTAGGGTATTCCCTGACACCAATGGCAACAGGGTTAGTGCGAACTACCTTCAGTACTTGGATCCGTTGGAAGATGTCTATGCTTATTCTTGGGGCACCGCGGTAATGGCACATTTGATGTACGAGATGAGAAGGGCCTCTAAGGCTAAAACCAACCAATTTGTCGGGAATTTCACTCTATTGTAGGTAATTTTGTTTTTAAACTTTTGTTATTATGTATATTGTTCACATGTACCCTTATCGTGAACTTAGTAACAAAACTTACTGCTTCACATTGGAATAGGTGTGGGCTTATGAACACTTCCCAACCTTGTTCAAGGTCTACCCCTCCTTGAAGATCATAGACCTTCCCGAACCCGATACGCCTATAGCTAAGAGATACGAGTTCAACAATACTCTGAAGCCCGGTAACATAGGTCGACTAATCGATATGAGATTGGCTTTGGACGCAA